>VUQH01020720.1:29113-43038 GCA_015106775.1 Etroplus canarensis | reverse complement strand
TGACCCAGCATGGCTACCACAGCATCCTGCAGCAACATGCCATCCCATCCAGTTTGGGTTTAGTTGGACCATCATTTTGTTTTCAACAGGACAATGACCCCAAACACACCTCCAGGCTGTGTAAAGGCTATTTGACCAAGAAGGAGAGTGATGGAGTGCTGCGCCAGATGACCTGGCCTCCACAGTCACCTGACCTAAACCCAGTCGAGATGGTTTGGGATGAGATGGACCACAGAGTGAAGGCAAAAGGGCCAACAAGTGCTCAGCATCCCTGGGAACTCCTTCAAGACTGTTTGAAAACCATTTCAGGTGACTACCTCGTGAAGCTCATTGAGAGAATGCCAAAAGCATGTTTCTTTCTTTCTTTATTTATTTTGGAAATAATGTAAAACATATACAACAATTATACGAATGACATTAAAACCAGGATAACACATAAAAGTGAGACAACACTTGTTTTCAATGTGGTCCTTAAACCAAATGACAATCATAACTATTAATAATCATAACATGCAGACCAAGAAACCAGATAAACTAAAAAAAATGTGTTATTTTCCTGGATAAACAAAGATTTTACAGCTAATTTGCACTTGATCTTGTATTAACTGAACTTGAATTTTGAATAAAACTGAACTGGTCAGATAAATAATTTGGGGCTTGACCATGTAAGATTTCAAATACAAGGTTCAGTTTGAGTTGGGTAGTACATTATTCCACTGGCAACATATTAACCTGTCTAAATTCATTTGCACCGAGATGGGTTTGAATCGGTACAGCCAACAAGAAATGTACAATTTTGTTCTGGGACACTTGTAAATGTTGCTTGAACTTTATAGATCACCCAGAGTACCATGCAGTACAAGCGTAGTCATAGTGACTTTGAATGAGGGCCAGAACTAATACTTTTTTAGTTTCCCTGCTAAGATTCTTAGCTTTCAGACAGAGGAACTTAAGTTTAGCATTAGACTTTGGTACTATTTTGTCAGCAATGCTTTCCGCATTCAGAGACTGGTCTAAATTTAGGCCCAAATATTTAACATGCATTTTACACGCGAGCACCTTATCATTACATTGCACCAACAATGGATTAAGTTTTGTTGAGTTTTCTCTTTGATGCAAAGAGGATAGACTCTGTTTTACCTAAATGGAGGGATAGTTTATAGTCAATCAGCCATTCTCTGATTGATTCCAACTCCTTAGAAAGTCTGTGTTGCATTACTTCTGGGCTCTTTTCTGACACTAGTAAGGCAGAGTCATTGGCATAAAGAAGCAATTTACATTGAAATGAAGAGGAAATATCATTAACATAGATCAAGAAAAGTAAAGGCCCTAGTATTGACCCTTGGGGTACTCCGCAAGTTATTTCTGTTGGATCTGAAAGAGTTTCCCCTATATTCACCATTTGGTGACGGCAGCTCAAATACGATTTAAACCGGTTTACTGCCTGTTGTTTTGATCCTATGGCTTCTAGTTTCATCAATAGGATGCTATGGTCCACCATATCAAAGGCTTTCTGGAGGTCCAACAGTACCATTCCTAAAGCAGTAATCAAAGCAAAGGATGGCTATTTTGAAGAATCTAAAATATAAAACACGTTTTGAGTTATTTCACACTTTTTTCTTCGCTACATAATTCCATGTGTTCATTCATAGTTTTGATGGCTTCAGTGAGAATCTACAATGTAAATAGTCATGAAAATAAAGAAAACCCATTAAATGAGAAGGTGTGTCCAAACTTTGCACTGATAGTGTGTATATAAACATATAAATCCAATATACAGGATAAGCAGTACAATGCAGTCCGGCTGTTTATTTGTTGAGGCGCGTTCCCGGAAGCTGCGCGTCGCTGCGTAACTTGACTCGGGGCACGAGCTGACTCCTCTCTGCCACGTTTCACTAAATGACGTAATCCGTCCCCGGGGCTGCGGTACCGACTCTCAGCTGGAGGGACAGAAAGGGCCGGTCGCACTCGTCTCACAGCTTCGTCCCCCGTTCGCACGCCTTAGCGTTACCGCGGCAGACGCAGTTCCAGGTGTGTTTGATCCGTCAGACCGGGTTCGGTGTTCGGTGCCATCTCCCCCTCCCCTCCTCCCAAACCAGCTGGCTCATGTTAACCGTTTCCTGCTGGAAGTTGCAGCCATTTTGGATTTTTAGCGAGAAACAGCTAACCGGCCGCGGTTTGTGGAGCTGTGAGCTAGCCGCTGCTCCGGTGTTTAGAACCAACCAACGCAGTTTGTCTGTGGACTGAGATAAAGAGGGGATACGCTATATACAACGGCTCAACGATGAATCCCGAGTAGTAAGTATCAAACTTAGCCCGTAAACACTGGGTTGTGTTCCGTTTGCTCTGCTGGCTACGGCTAGCTTCGTGCTAACAAGTAAGTTAGCGCTGGCAAATAACTTGAGGTTAGCAGTTGAGCTAAGTTAGCTCGGAACACCAGCTGACCGGAGGCTAAATGTTCACCTGTGCCGGTGTCCGTGTCAGCCAGGTATTATTGTATGATTATTGACAGCTGCTGGGGCTTCAGCGGTGTTTCTCCCTACAGGACAAATCTGCCGTGTGAATTCTGTCAGCTTCAGCCTCATGCTGCTGTGCTTGTCTGTTTACTTAACCCGTCGGAAAGTCTTTCAGATTATGACTGAATTCAGCAGCTTTCAGCTGCGAGTCCCTGTGTGATTGAGTGGACGTGCGCGACCTGTTGCCTGTCTGGCTCTTGTATACGTCACTGTGGCGGTGCACACCTGTCCCTATTAACGGACAGGTGCCGCAGCAGCGCACATCCACGGCTTCCGTACAGGTAGTCGGTTTTGGGCTTTACCCGGTGCTGTGGGTGAGTCACTTTTCAGTCATATAGTCATGCCGTGCGCTCTCAGTCCTGCCCAGTCCGGTCATGTGTGGATCACATGCCTCAGGGCAGGCTCTCCATTTCTCAATTCTGAGTAATCAGCTACTTCAGCTTTCTGTCTTCCGTCTGTCTGTCACACAGGGCTGCTCGTAAATGACAGAAAAAGTGGAGTCCTGTCAGTGACAACCGTCTAACGCATTTCGGTCAACCCCGTAATCTTGTGCTTCATTGCCACAGTATGTACGTAATGGTAGACAAGGTTCAAGATCATCCTAATCAATAAAAGCTGGTTTAAACATGAGAAGTACAGGTCTTAGCCCAAAGTTATGAGTTAAACTGGAGTCCAGTATGTTGAATTTCTGGTTGAAATAGCAAGCTAGGACTTCATGATTGTCTAAATAACCCAGTTTGGCACTTGTAGGTGGCATGGTTGGGATAATGAGGGCAGTGATTTCAATTTGGCATTTCTAAGTTTAAGGTGAAAGAAAGCATGTGGCATTGAGGTAATAAAATGAACTATTTACCTAGTCTGAACCCCAGATTTGTTCACATTCTTCTTTCTGGTCAGTTTGGTATTGTTGCCAGAGATGTATTGAGCAGGGAGCGGTTAGCCTCACACAGGAACACTCATTGTCCACAGCCGCAGGCTTAACGAAGAGGGAATGACTGGAATTTATTTTTCTTTTTACAATGGAAAGGAATGGAATTGACAGTCCTCAAAGACAGGATAACCCTCAGACTTAAACAATAAACGCTTTGCTTCTTCTGTTGCTATTCTTACATTAACAGATTTATTAAACTTTGACTGGAGTTTTTGCTAATGTTGCTTGTGATTAGATCATGTGTGAATAATACAAGTTGTTGTAAATTTGTCTTGAAAGTTGTAAATTTGCATAAGTGTCTTGTCAAGCATCCACAAATTTAAGAATTAAAGGTTGACAACTATTTAAAACCCCATTTAAAATGAGCTCATTCAGCTCTTCAGAGTATTTCTTTGATCATTGAGGGCCTGATTGAGCATATTTTAATTGGACATCTTTAACATCCCTGGCTAATTGTTATTAACAATCAAAAGTAAAGTAACCTGAGAATCAGTCATATAATGCACTAATAACCAGTTTCATATGGCTTGAACCTCAGCTTTAGCCATGGTTAGCAACTGACATTGTTACTTTACATATTTATGACATTAAGGACATGTGAGGATGTGGATATTTTAGCTCCAGCTGTACACATACCCAGCTTTTCTATATTTTCTGCTCTATATACATAAGAATCTTGTGGTTTTAAGTTTCTTTACTGGGATTTATTTGTAACCAGGGCACCAGCCTTCTACTTAAACCAGGGGGCTTGTACAGCATTATCCTTTACTGAAATACAAGAAGTCCTTGCTCATGGTTGGGTGGATAAAATGCAGGAGAAATCCTTGAAACTGAAAAGTGTAGTGTTTGTTACTCCGGTAGGGTACTGGAGAGGGTCCATTGAAGTAGATGAAACTGACAAAGGCTGAACACTGACAGCTTTTGAAAAACCAAATATTAGTGGTGTGGAGCTGTCTGTTTGAAGTTTGTATAGCTGAACACACAGGTATGGCTTCATGTGTGTTATGGAGTGGTAAATGGAAGTGTTTCAGGAGGGAGTTTAATCCTGTATTGGCCACAGGCTGCCCAAACCTGCCTTCGTTGAATGATTGTTTTAAGGTGGGTCATTGTGCTGGATAATATTATGTAATAGTAGAAAGCCTAACCCTTTGTATGCAGTTTGTCCTGTGCCTTAGCAGTGTTCTTTGAGATTGAAAAGTGAGCGTCTGTCAGGCACTCTCCACAGAAAACTACAAACACAGGAACAGAAAATTCCTCTCAATTATGAAAAACACATAAATCTGGAAACACATTAAAATCAGCTTGGTCTGAGCTTGGCATAGGCTTTTTTCCCCAAACTGAGATCCCACAGCTTTTGTGTGCTGTGTTGGAAGGTTTTAGAAAGTAATCACTTTGAAACAGTCAGGAAGCTAAGCTTCAGGGCTGTTTTATCTTGTCCCCTTTAATAAAATAATAGTTAAGACGTCAGCACTGTAATTGTCATTTCAACTCAAATAATCCTTATTCTAAATCCTGACATTAATAAGAACAGTAACTGTGTAGGTATGATGCTTAGTGCCACTAAACCCACCCTGTTACTGTGGTTTCTGGGTCTCTGCAGAACACCACCTTATGAGTAAACACTTTGAAGATGCAGCTCAGTTGTAGGAACCACCATTGCAGCAGTCTAGTAACTAGACTCGAGAGGTGCAACCTATAACCAAGAGTACTTCTTTACTCTCTGGTCCTTACAGTTGGCTTCATGTGTTATCAGAATACTTTATTAATCTCTGGGGGAAATTGAGCTGTGATAACTGATCTACAAATCAATAAAAATCTGGAAGGCAGAAAAATGAAGATTAAATATATAAGCATGTATGTGTTAAGTTCAAATGTAACACTATATGGTAAATGGACTAGTGCTTATATAGCACTTTTCTACTCTACCTGAGCACTCGGAGCACTTTTTACTACAAGCTACATTTCACCCATTCTCACACACATCCATACAGCGCTTTATTCTATGCCTTTAAAAGCATTTTAACTATCATGCACATGTTCACTCTGCTGATAGATGCATCTGGAGAAATTTGTGGTTCAGTGTCTTGTGAAGGATGCATGTAGACTGAAGAAGCCGTGAATCAAATCACCAACCTTCCTGTTGGAAGATGACCTGATTGTCTTCGTAGCCATAGCCACAGCCACCCCAAAGTTTTTTTGCAAATCTGTGAGGGGCTGGGTGCAAACTGTGCCTCCAAACCCAAAGCCAAGAAGAAGGAAAAGCAAAGCACAGAAGTCTTATCATTGGACCAGATGGGATGCTTTTGACCGTCTGTATTCATTATGTACAAGATATGACGATAGACTAGCCAAGGTGTCACAGGGAGGAATTCTAGAGAATCAGCTAGCTTCACTACACTTCCCTCTGTAAATCTGGCTGAGCTCAGCAGATTCATTGGCCTGATTGTTTCCAGTTGCTCATAAAAAGCAGACCTTTCATCTACTCTCAGAAGATGTAATGACACAACTACAGATGGCATATTTACATGTAACTGGACTGACACTGAAGTAGGGAGGCCCATCGAGCTTATGAATAAGAAGCAGGTTATCCTGAACGCTTTGTGTCTGTTTGCTTACTGTGGCAGGATGGTAATCTGTAACCCACTCATATGATTAACAGTTGCTGACTATCTTCTAACTAGTTTTTCTTTTTGCTCTCTCCTTACAGTGACTATTTATTCAAGCTCCTCCTGATTGGTGACTCTGGTGTTGGAAAGTCTTGCCTTCTTCTCCGATTTGCAGTAAGTTTTCTACAGCAGTACATAAAGCATTTTCCTCTGAACTCAGTTTTACTGAAACAGGCTCAGTCTTCTGAAGCTTCACTTTGCAGCGATTTCATGCAGTCCCATGAAGGAAGTGTTGAATAACCTTCAGTCTTTGTGTACAATAACAAACATTTCTGTTAACTCTGTACGTTTTCTTGAACAGTGTTCACTTAGACTTTCAAATTGAAGCAGCTGTCTTGTCTGTAGCGGATTCATTTGCAGTGTAACATGCTCCAGTTTGTGTCATGTTAGAGCTGTTGCTGCATCTCACTAGACTGAGTACCCAGTGATGGCCGTGTGTCTGTCTGGCTATATCCTGAAGCAGGAAGTGAACTGGATGTGTGAACCATCTAACTGATTCTCTCTCTGCAGGATGACACATACACAGAAAGTTACATTAGCACTATTGGTGTGGACTTCAAAATACGAACCATAGAACTAGATGGAAAGACTATTAAACTTCAGATTGTAAGTACTCTCCTGCTTCACTTCTGCTTTGCAGTGTTTTTATGATTCTGTGAGGGTGCAAAACATTCTTACCTAATGTAATGAAGGCTGGATTCAGGACTATTTTCACTGGAACATAGATCAACTTTTGTACTTTTTGGGGCAGCACAGTGGTGTGTCTGAGACTGAGTCAAAGAAAACTTTAGTGAGTGTCATGGTAAAGAAGGAACGTGTCATTAAAGATACATCCGGTCTTTGTACTTTCATTTTTGTTTGGAGGTTGCACATGAGATTTGACGACAAGATAAAAAGCATGAGCTGCTTCAATTCATTACAGATAACCATGTGAAGAATGCAAGGCTGTGGTGAAAACAGCGCATCAATTTAACATAATTATGACTTTCAATGTCCCAGGAAGCTTGAATTTTTGTTGCTATTTGAAATTCTCAACCTATGAATGTAGAGATATTTGACATTATTGTTATACAAAATGTATTGTCGTACATCTGTGTCTTATTTTTATGAGATTTATGTTTGTCAATGTCAGTAAAAATCAGTCATCAACTGCGTAAATCTTTCTTTAACAGTGGGATACAGCAGGACAGGAGAGGTTTCGTACAATCACGTCCAGCTACTACAGAGGTGCTCATGGAATCATCGTAGTGTATGATGTCACAGACCAGGTCAGTCAAACAGTGCATCTTTTCACACACATGTAATACAGTGTCATCCATGTTTTCACCAGCAGAGGAAAATTTGCCAAGCAAAAATACTAATCTGTGGACCTCAGGCGGTGAGAAATAAGCTTTCCATTGTGTTGCCACGTGTGAGCTGAGAGTCACTGCAAGCAGATGTGATTGGTCCACAGAGCAGCCACACCGTCCTGAGAGAAATAAGAGAGCAGGCTCTACTCCTTTGTTCCATGTTTGAAGAGTGAAGTTCAGCCAAAGTGAAATCCTCTGTTTTCGAGCGTCACCTGGTCTGTGTGTAATGTTCAGAGTTCAAAGCTCAGTGCTAAGGTTTATGTTTCCTGTCTCAGGAGTCCTTCAACAATGTCAAACAGTGGCTACAGGAGATTGACCGCTACGCCAGTGAAAATGTCAACAAGCTATTGGTTGGGAACAAATGTGACCTGACAACAAAGAAGGTGGTGGATTACACAACAGCAAAGGTAATGCCCCCCACTCCCCTGACCTCACTTAACCTTGCTGGTCACAGCGTCAACAGGCCAGCATTTTTACACCTATATTAAGTCTGTTGCTTTCTGTAGCGTGAAGCGACTTAGGAGTTAGACTCCTGGATGGGACGCTGGTCCATCGCAGGTTACCTTGCTGCTGGGTGGACAGTTGGGACCTTGCCTAGGGGTCTTGGCACCCGGGATTCGAACTCACGACCTCTCGATTATGAGCCCGGCACCTTAACCATTACACCACCGCCTCCACTTCTTACTGCAATACACTTGACCAATCACTGCATGAAGTGGGGCTGAACATGAATACTGTCATATGCAACAAGCGTTCTGACAGTTTTCTACATTTTCAGAGGATGAAGAGTATTTTTCTGCATAAAACTGCAAAAAATTGAAGGATTTAATCATCTGCTATTCATAATATCATTGAAAGATTCAGAGATTCTGGGGACAAGGCTGAAAACCTGTGACCTGTTGCAGCAGTGTGAAATAGAAACAGACAAAAGGCCTGAAACTGCTGAAATCCTATATAAAGAACGTGAGTTGTTATGCTCTCTGGACTACAGCAATTAAGACAAAATGAGCTTTGAATGAGTTGCAAATCATGGCATTGTGTCTGTAACGCCTACCTTTATTGTAAACAGTTGCAAAAAATTCTCCATCCAGAGAGCTGAGTTCAGCGCTGTAACCTCCATGTGAGCACTGCACTGTGGGTAAACTAGCCTCTGAACTCTGCTCAGCTCTCAGAAGCTGTCCAGTCCTGGCTCATATGGAACATTCACTGCAATATTTACATATGATTCTGCAAAGTCCTTCCCTGTGCTGTGCTCAGGATGCAGTGGTTCTGTCTGTGCCGCACACGTTCATCATACACTGAAACCTCAGTGTTTTTCTCATTAGTAAAGCCCTCTTCCACTCCTGCCACCTGGATGGTTTGGCTGGTTCAGTGGGATGACCCTTTAAATGCAAAATGGGTCAGTTAGAATGTCAAATGCTCAGTGGAGCAACAATGAGCAGAACATATTTTTGAGTGGAGGACTAATTCTAAAACTGCAAAAAAAAAAGATGTCTGACTGTGACATGTGTCCCTCTGTTTTGTCCAGGAGTTTGCAGACTCTCTGGGAATCCCCTTTTTGGAAACCAGTGCCAAGAATGCCACCAATGTGGAGCAGGCGTTCATGACCATGGCTGCTGAAATCAAGAAGAGGATGGGCCCTGGTGCCACAGCCGGAGGCGGGGAGAAGCCCAATGTGAAGCTGACTCCAGGCACTACTGTCAAGACTTCATCAGGAGGATGCTGCTGAGAGAGAAACCACTTTCACTTTGCCCCAACCCCAACCATCCAACCTGCCCTCATACTAAGCAGGCCTGTCAAGCCTGTCTGCCATCCCCCTCTAAACTCCACTGTGTCCCAGCAAAGTCCCACCACAACCAGAGAGGACAGGGAAGACATGAGTCACATGTATGTGAGAACAAGATGAAGTTGCCTGTATTTGTACTGTACATAATGTAGCCGCACTACCAAAAACAATTAAAGCATCCTTCTTGTAATGTCCTGTTATTGACGACAAATTCTACTGGTGGGTGATTATTCGACTTGGCCCCCCCCCCCAATCTCAGACCTCTCAGAGACTACTCTTTTATTTAGTCCTCTGAATGCAGGTTGTTGAGAGCAGTGTGTGTGGATGTATCTGTTTCTCTGCATTCCTACAGAAAAGTTGGTAAATGAATCGGTTCTGTTCTCTCTTCCTTCAGTGATTATTTTGCTGTCTTTTACAGCGTCTGTCTGTCTGTCTCCATACAAAGGTGTTTTGTTTTTTTTTTTTTTTTAAGTTTTCTCACCAACATCTGTACAACAGTGTCTCAACTGTTAAGCAACTACAGTCTAGTGCAACAGTATATGTACATAAACCTTATGTATATATCTGTAAAATCTGATTTGCCAGTTCTGTTGTGTTTGAAACATTATTGAAATAGTCTTTACTCTTTGTCTCTGCGTTAAATTTGTGGCTGAAGACAACTGTAAGTTTGTTGCTCAATATGTAACTCTTAAACTGAAAATAAATATTGTACTACCAGACTGTATGAAACAGGAGGATGTGTCTGGGATTCTTAGCAAGATGTAGAAAACCTGCTTATTTATTTGACAGCTGTTTGGCACTTGTGCTGCGAGATACATCGGGTCTGCAAGTTGCTGTGTGTAATCTCAGTACTGAGTTGCATATATAAAATACAATGTTCTCTTGTTTTCATAATAAAGGCAACTGGATTCAGTTTGAAAGGAACCCTGGGACCAGTGTTTGCTGTCTGGATAAGAATGAACAGTGCTCTATTGTCCAGAGCTATATGAAAGTTAGGTCACAACACAATGGCCATATGTGTGTCAGAGGACGTGCGGACATTTTTTTTTTTTTTTTTAGTTACTCGATCTGTAGATGTTGCTGTGCGGCCTAGTTTCTGTGGAACGCTAGTCAGCAGGTTTTGCAGGAAATCCCACAAAGTTCCACTTTGTATTTCTGTGTGACTGGTAGCCTGAATCACTCTGTCAGTTAAAGTCAGACAAGAGGAAGCATTTGAGATGGCACTTCCCTAAAATATGTCAGGATTGAAAAGGACGCTGAGCCCCATCTGATCAGACTTCCCAAAACCCTCTAAACCGACTGTCCACCCTCCAGAAGGAAAATACATGAAGTAGGCTGAAAATTCAAGAGAAAGAACTTTGTTATTGAACAAAAATTTGTACAGCAGCGTGAGAAGGTTAATAAGGTAAGATGAAGTATGAACCTTTGCTATAGCAGACAGAGTCACCATACTTTACCACAATCACACTGGCAAATGTGTCATCAGGGGCAATTTGGGATTCAGTATCTTGCCCAAGGATAATTTAACACGTTGAAGCGGAGGAGCCAGAGAACTACCAACCCTTTCATTAGTAGACAACCTGCTCTTCCTCCTGAGCCCCAGCCATGGGTGGAATATTTGCAGGAAAATGACTGTTCCTCCTGCTTTGACGAGCAGAGCAGACACAAGAAGACGTGCTGGATTACAGAAGGACGATGGGCATGAACAAAGTCACATGCAGATGAAAGAATAAAGTGGAAGATGTACAGAAGCAGCCCGGGTTAAAAAAAAAAGAAGCACAGTGGGAGGGAAATAAAAACTAAGTGGTCCATCTCCATGTTTCTCAGCATTTATTCTGCTGCTGTCTGCAAATCATTATGAGAAGGTTTAATCCCGTGGTTAAATCCTCCTCTGCTGGCAGCCATCTGAAACTGCAGCAGCAGCTCAGAGTAAAGCTTGAAATCCATTTATGAACTGCTTATGAAAATACCATCAACACAATGCGAGAATACTTGTACTTGTTGGCTGACCTGCTTCACTTAAAAGCGTTGTACGTGCACAACAGTGACGCTGCTGGCAGGTGAAATGAATTTGATTTGTGATTTCATTTGAATGTTCCCCTGATAAACTTTGTCCCCTGACATTTGCGTGGACGTTACAGTAACACACCCACTGAGCATGTTCCTGTGGGTTTGCTGGATGACCACTCCTCTGCATCACGTGTGTGTCTCACCTGTGTTGCACGCAGAGTTAGTCTGTGTGTGTTTAATAACTTTATTTGAACCACAAAGTACAAAAATAATTTGCTATCTTAGTAGGCCAAAGACTACAAAAATACACAAAGTACAATACATTTCTTCTAGGCTGAACATACAGAACAAAGAGTTAAAGTGAAATCTCCCAGGGGAGCAAGACAAACATAAAACAGAGGAAAATTCAGCATTAAATATTAATATGAGAAATTAACTGAGAATAGATCAGTAAGGTTTTGATAGCTTTAGGATTATAAGAAAAGTGGATGGTGTCTATATAGGTTGTGTGTGTGTGTGTGTTTACCTTTACCCCTTTCATTCGCGGGAAATATCAGACTACTCAAGTTACACGTTCCCATCCAGAGGTATGACTCTGCTGTTACATTGTTTTGTCTGTACATTAAACATCACGTAGCATACAAAATAAACCCCAAGTTAATTACGTAATTATTTTTTCATTTGTTATGTTTGCTCCTGTTTTCCCATTAATGTGTAAAATACAGCTATATCTGACGAATTAACTCACACGCCACCCTATTTTCCGAGTAGTGGTTTCGTCCGAACTGGCGCGAAAATGGATAGCGCCGCCCGTTGTAAAAAAAATCGAAGCTGCAGGAAAGCAGAGGCCAACTGGCGGAAACGCGGACAGTTTGCCTTTCAAAATAAAAGAAAACCGCTACCCCCAGCGTGTTTTTAAAGCGCGCCTTCCGCCTAAGCGCCTCTATTTTGAAAGACGCGCGCCGGACGTCAGCTCTTATTCCTCGTTGCTTAGTGCCTCGTTGCTTAGTGCCGTTTCTCCGCAGAGCGGTAACGTGCGACTCGGGCCACCCTTGCGTCTCAGCTCCTTGCACGGTTTTCGACGAGGCGATAAGTCGGGATAAACTGCGGCGACACCGCACGCTCGGGAACTACAGCAACAACAGCTCGGCCGGGTGCTTGTTCGCGTGTGTGACTGACGGAGCCGCACAGGAAACTTCCAGAAGTTGCACAGAAAGCTGAGAGGAGCGCGCCAGGCCTGCCGCCCGCTTCGCCGACCCAATAATGAGCTGGTAAGTGACGTGACCGTGGGGTCAGGGTGACCGGGAGGCTCCTCTTCGTCCTGATAGAGCCGCAGGCTTCTTCTGTGCCTTTGACTGCGGTTACAGTAGCGCGCACACACCTGCACTGTTACCACTGTCACTGTGTGCAGCTGCAGGCATGTGGACACGTCTCAGTACTTTATATGCAAGCATGCGGCATGTGTACTCCAACAGCAAACAGTCCCATGTGCGACATGCTAATATACAGCAGTCCAGGTGCTAAAGGGAGGAGCTGCAGGTAGGAAGGGGTTCCTGTGGCGGAAGGAGTGTGCAGTTCAAAGTGCGTCATGGAGAGGGTGTGAAGGGTTGTCCAGGCTTGTGCTTAACTTGGTCAGTGTCCTCGTCAGAGAGTCCAACTCCACACCCACAATGCTGCAGGCCGTTGGCGCCCACTGCTCTCAGTCTGTGGCACTGGCTACCACAGACTCACAGAACATCCAGCAGATCCTGAAGGGCCTGAACCATCTCATAAAGTGCACACGGCTCTGGCCCTTCTCTCAGATGGCTTCTGTGTGTTTAATGAGGTTCAGGTTATCGTCAGTGAGCAGTGATCATTTTTTGGGAGGGGCGGGTGATCTGTGTCATGTGTCAGCACAGGTGTCCCCATATGCGGTGGTTTACGCATTCGCCTTCCAAGCCAAAGGTCCCTGGTTGGATTTCCAGGTGGGGACACACGCCCCTACCGCCATGGAGGGGTGCATCAGGAAGGGCATCCAGGGTAAAACCGTTGTCAAACTACCAGTGTGGGCTAATCTGCTGCGGCAACCCCTTGGGGAGAATACAAGTGCATCCTTACGAAGTTCAGAAGTGCCTGCAGAAGGCAGACGTCTTTGCGTGACCTCCTTTCGGTTGCTCCTGGTAGGGGTCGCCACTTATTATGAATTTGGAATTGGCAAAGATTTTAAGCCGCAACCCTCCCCATTTACCCGGGCTTGGGACCGGCGCTAGGAGTACACTTGCATGTGGCCCCTGTGGCTGGGTTTAAAATCTACCTTTGGCTGCTCCCCTGTATTCTCCACCAAGGGGTCGCCACAGCAGATTAATCCACATTGGCAATTTGGGAGAGGTTTTTCACACCGGATGCCCCTTTTTTCCCCACCTGGAATCGAACCGGGGACCTTTCGCTTGTAAGGCAAATGTGCAAACCGCTGCACTACGGGGGTCGTCACAGCGGATCAATCGGCACTGGTAATTCGGCAGTTAATTTGCACGATTGCTTCGATTAATTTTATTAACACATGCGCAGCACGCAGTAACTCAAAATCCCACAATTCTACTGCGCAGCAGAACCGACTGCATCAAGATGGATCATATTGGCTCTCTGGATGGGAAGTTTGAGTACCAAAAAAAAAAAAAAAAAAACCAA
>VUQH01020720.1:1604-26879 GCA_015106775.1 Etroplus canarensis | reverse complement strand
TTTATGTTTAAATTTGTTTTTTTTTTTTTTTTGTTCACGTGTCACACTAGCGGAATTATATCTGGCTGCTGGCTTGGGAACACCTTGGTCCCCTTTGACTTTGTCAGTAAAAACCGCTGACTTTCTTTCAGGTAGTGACTTTCTCAGTCTCTCACATAGTTGCAGAGGAATTTTGGCCCACTCTTTTTCTTTTTTATTTACAAGAGTGTATCAGTTCATTAAGGCTAGAAGGTCCCACCACAGCATTTCAGTCAGGTTGAGGTCTGGACTTTGACTGGGCCATTGCATTTTTGTATTGCACGAGCCGGTTTGGGCCAAGCTTCAGCTGTGGGACGGATGGCCTCACATTTGACTCTAGAATACTTTGGAATATAGAGGAGGTCATGGTGGATTTAATGACTGCAAGGTGCCCGGGTCCTGAATCATCAGCCCTCCACCACTGTGCTGACTGTTTGTATGAGATGTTTGTGCTTATGTGCTGAGTTTCATGCTGTACATTATGGCCAAACATCAGCGAACATCTCCAAAGGATGTTGTTTCAGAAGTCTTTGACTCTAGATTGTTTTTTGAAAATAGCTTTATAAAGTCATTGTTGATGTTTTTTGTTTTTTTTTTGGGCATTGTGTTAACACACACCTGAATGCTTCAGAGCAGCAAACCAATAAAACTTCTACTTCTGTAGAGGTCCTCACACTGGTTGATCAGTTAGTTAGTGCATTAATTAGCAACACCTGGCTGCTACTTACCCTCTGAATTTCTATGGAAGCAATAAGGCCGACTTTAGTTTTTTTTTACATTTTGTGTTAGTTTTTGTTAAATAAATAAAGACATGGTGTAATATGTCATGTGTTGCTTATCTGAGGTTGGACAGTTAGGTTCATAAGTTTTGGAGCAATGACTTACAAAACAGTATGTTTCTGCTTCAGCTCAAGGGTTTTGACAAAAGTTCAGCACTTTTACTGTGTGAGAATCACAGCCATTTTTCTACACAGTCCCCCATTTTCAGAGGATCAGAAATTATGGAACAAATGTATCTATTTTAAATAGACGTGTTTTATCTGTCCAAATATTTTTTCCACAACCGGGCATTCCGACCTTCCTGTTCTTGAGTGTATCGGTGGTTTGCCGTAGGATTGGATAATTTGTCCAATTTTCATAAACTTGGGTTAAACTTTAACACCTACAATCAAGAGACACCTTCATGAATATTATTAAAGGGGTTAAAACAAGGTTCAAATTACTCGTTCCACTCAAGAACAGGAAGGCCAGATTAGACTTCACCAGAAAACATCTCAAAGAGTCTGCACAGCTCTGGAAAATTTCTTTGGACAGATGAAACCAGGATGAAGTTGTAGCAGAACGATGAAGAGAAAAGTGTGGAGAAGCAAAAGAACAGCTCTGGATCTGAAACATACCACATCATCTACCAAACATGGTGGAGGCATTATTATTTGACTGCATGAAGCTTCACAGTGCAAATGGATAACGAGCCAAAAGAAGGCCAAAAGTTTCTCAAGGCAAAGAAATGGGTTATAAGACAAAACTGAAGGCAGAGAGACCCACAAACAACTGAAGGCGGCTGCAGTAAAGGCCTGGCAGAGTGTCTGAAGGGTGGAAGCACAGCATTTGGTGATGTCCATGGATTCTAGACTACAGGCAGTCGTTGACTACAAATGATTTTCATCCAAGGATTAAAATAGTCATATTTACAATTGTTTGTCCCATTACTTCTGAGCCTCTGAAAATGGGGCACTATGTATAAAAATAGCTTTAATTTCTGAACAGTTTATGCAGTTCCTTTTGTCAAATCCCTCAAAATAAAGCTCAAAGTCTAGTCAAATTTATTTATATAGCACATTTAAAACAACCTCAGTTTACCAAAGTGCTTAACATCAGTTAAAAGAAGTGAAAACAATAAAAACAAACACATTTAAAATATTAGTGCATACAGTAAATACGATAATGGTAACAATAAATCGGAATAAGACAGATAATAAAATACATAAAAATGTATCAAATTAAAAGTTAAATAAAGCTAAAAGGCCAAAATAGCTGCACTTTCATCACATTTTGACTGTTTGATATCAAATCCACTGTGGTGGTGTACAGAGGCGACATTATCACAAGACAAAAAAAACCCAGCCTTTTTGTAGGTCAACCAGGACGGCGCTGACGTCTGGGTTGACCTACAAAAATGTCATCCCTGGAAAATTGACAGAGTTCTCTCTGCACAGTTTGTTGTAAGGGTGTAAAAACTCATTTGATATTTGCAATTAATTTGCGATTACTTTGACCCCATAAGGCCCGGGAGTCTTGGGAGAGGGACTCCCACGACATGCGGTTCAAGAGGCTGCAGCATTTGCTTCAGAAAAGCAACATCTACTCTAAATTTCTGCTGACAAAAATGGAGCAGCAACAGAATGAGGTACAGTGTGTGTGTGTGTGTGTGAGAGAGAAACTCGTACAGTAACTGCTGTGCTGTATTTGTTCCCGTTTGCTCAATCACTGTTAACACCTGACACTCTGCCCCATTGGCGGCTATTTCAGGAGAGACTCAGGAAGGAGAAACTTGAGAAGAAGACCAAGAAGGTGAGGGTTATTTACCGAGGAAAAACGTCTTTGTTTAGAATAAAAGTGCTCTTCTAACCATACTCATGGTAGTACATTTCCTTTTTAGACGCAGAATACCAACGGTCCAGAGGCTGAAAAAGGTGAGCAGATCTTCTGATATTTAAACTCATAGGAAAAATAAATGAAGTTGGTCATATTTATATACATCTTGTGAACATTTACTCCATTTTCCTGTCAAACCAGATAAAAAGAAGAGGAGGAGGGATGATGACTACAAAATAGCAGATGTGATGTCAAAAGAGGTAAGTCTCATTTCTCTGTCTGTCTGTAGCTTTAACATTTACTCATCTGTTCACTTTGGTTTTGCGTGGTTTGTGTCTTTCAGGAAATTATGTCACAAGCAAAGAAAGCAAAACTGGAAGAAGTGGTAAGGATGATAATTTTTCCTTCCTGAAAGAGCAAAGTGTTTGTGTATGAAATTCTAAAAGGAATGTACAGCCATGTAGTATACTTATATTAAACATCGTCTTCTAGGAAGAGACGCCCGCCCAGAGGAAACTAGAAGCTGAGGATATCGAGAAGATGAGCGATTCCAACCAAGACATAAAGAACCGCCTGTCTGAGACGGTGCGAGACAACGCCAAGCATCTTCTGCATCCGCACAGGAAGGTGAACGGGCAGCCAGTCCCTGTCCAGCAACCGCAGCTCTTCACCGGAGGCGTCATGAGGTGGTACCAGATTGAAGGCATCGAGTGGCTGAGGGTAAGCAGGGAAGGACCGTCATGGGGTTTTTTATTCACTTGTCTGGATCCTGCCTATCTTCTGTTAACGTTTTTTTCATTAGGTAAGTAAGCCATGTTAGAACAGGCTGAAATGAAAATCAAATCTTAAATCAGACTCACGTGGAAGTTTCCTGAGCAGCTGGCCAGAAGCTTGTATTTATAAAATGGTCGTCTGTCTGTGGATTCTGCCAGTTGTTGCAGTCTTGAAATTCCCAGATTTTCTGAGAACTTTTAAGGACGTTGATTTGATGCTGACTTTCTGTGTTTGAAAGCAGCCATTATGCAGTTTTTTTTAAGGACTACTCCTGCCCTGTTTCGCATTCTCCACATGTGGTGGCAGAAAACAGCAGTTTGACCACATTTCATCTTTTGATTGTAGGATTGGGGGATTTTCTACGTAGTGCGACCATCAAATTAAGTTGGGCCATTGTCCAGAGTTGCCCTTTCTTCACGCCACCCACAGCATGAGATCGTCACCAGTGGGGTTTAAGTAGAGGCTTGTGCCTGACTAGAACATGCAGGAGGCGGGGCGCGTGATGATCGTTCGCTGTAAATCTGCACTATCCTCACACGAGGTCAATCGGGCCTCACACCGACTTTTCCTTTGAGCAACCGCTGAATCCCCACCAGAGCTCACTGTTAATGTTACTGTGGAGTGTGTACCAACAGCCTGCGTTCTTCCTCTGTGCTGTCAGATGTTGTGGGAGAACGGTATCAATGGGATCCTAGCTGATGAGATGGGCCTGGGAAAGACCATCCAGTGCATCGCTCACATCGCCATGATGATAGAAAAGAAAGTGCTGGGCCCGTTCTTGGTGGTCGCCCCTCTCTCCACTCTGCCCAACTGGATCAATGAATTCAAGCGCTTTGCACCGGAGGTAAGACGGAGCAGTTACTGAGATGACCTCCATCACGTGAAACACAAAGTCAAGCGCTACAAACCCTTATTGATCTAGCAGACTTGTTCTGTCGTGCCTCTTGTGAATGAGTCATGACAGAGTCGCGTTTGTCTCAGGTCTCTGTGCTGCTTTACCACGGCCCTCAGCCAGAGAGGGCCAAGCTGCTGAAACAGATCCGGCGGCCTCAGGGGCCTCTCAGCATGTGCCCTGTGGTCGTCACCTCCTTTGAGATCTCCATGATTGACAGAAAATTCTTACAGGTAGGATCCCTGTTCACCCTTCACTACACAACAAAATACCTAATAACAACACAGCTTACATATGACTGAACCAGAAAATCAGAAGAATCTTTTTCAGATTTAGACTTCATGGAGGATGAAATTAGGTGAAGCAGCTTTATAGATTTAGACTCGTTGCTTGTGGCACATGAAAAGATAGGGTTGATGAGGTTTATTTTGACTGCCAAGTGCTAAGGATATACGACCTTGTAGTAATGGAAAGGTCGGTGGTTTGATTCCCAGCTCATCCAGCTCAGATGGTTAAAGGACAAATGAAACAATTTTGGCAAAAATCACAAAAAGTCACTTTTCTAGTAGCATATAATTTAAATTATCATGTGCTACATGTTTTCTGACCATATTTATTAGAAAACTAATGATAAAACTAAAATATATTGGAGATTTCACACTTTTTACTGAATTTGCCTAGCTCAGTGCTGCCACGCGCGTTCGCGACCTCATGCACTGTGAAACATCAGAGGTGCCAGGCTGGGTCACTCAGTCGTGTGGGTGCTGGTCGCTGGTCCTGTATCCCTCAACTGGCGAGCTTTCTTGCCGACCAGGACAAATTAAATGAGCCCGAGGTGAACCTAAACATCCAGGTAGAGGTTATGTGTTTGAACCGCGGGGCCGACAACATGCATTTTACCCGTGAGCCAAGCGCTAGCAGTTCCCACTTGGATGCGGACTGCAGAGATCAGGAGGAACATCTATTCTATTCTAAAGCACTTTATGAATGTATGTGGATGTGGCTTGCAATAAAAGGCTCTTTAGAGTATAAAAATGCTAAATGTAAGTACCAGACCATTTATTTTGTGACCACAGTGACATATAATCATCTACCTGTCCACTGAGTGTCCCAACCCCAGGTAGGCTTGGAATAAATGGACTGCAGCTGGGAGTCCTTGTTCTGGTCTGCAGCGTCAGTGATCTCCACATGGAATAGTTCTCCGCTTCCTGCAGGTTTTGGTTAGACTGGCCTTCCAGAACAGAACAAAGATTGCTTGTCAACAGCTGCAGTCCAAGACGGTGGGGTTGGAGTCCGTCCAACTGAGCGATGAAACACTTTAGGGAAGCAGTAGAATGATGCAGAGCGTTGCTGCCACACTGGCATAAGGAGACATGAGCCAGGAAGGGCCAGGCCTACTGACTGAACTTTCAGATTAAGATTGCAGGCATTGTCTGCTAGTTAATTGATCATGGATTGTGTTATTCTTTGTGGATTTGGGGAAATTTTCTGATATTTTTTTTTTTGGAATTTTTTTTAACTGCGACCAATGGGCTGGATGGCTTGATTAAAGGCTTCAGATTCACTTACACTAAAACTGATTATAGCGGTTTTCTGTCTGAGCTGATTGACTGTTCTCTGTGTCATGTCTGTTGTGCCACAGCGCTTCCAGTGGAAGTACCTGATAGTGGACGAAGGGCACAGGATCAAAAACCTCAACTGCCGACTGGTTCGGGAGCTGAAGACGCTGCCCACTGACAACAAGCTGCTGCTGACCGGCACGCCGCTGCAG
This sequence comes from Etroplus canarensis, assembly GCA_015106775.1. Classification (NCBI taxonomy): domain Eukaryota; kingdom Metazoa; phylum Chordata; class Actinopteri; order Cichliformes; family Cichlidae; genus Etroplus; species Etroplus canarensis. The sequence continues at coordinate 20,829 of VUQH01020720.1, read as the reverse complement.
AACAACCTGGCTGAGCTCTGGTCCCTCCTCAACTTCCTCCTGCCGGAGGTGTTTGATGACCTCAAGAGGTGATTTTTCATTCTGACTGAGTAGTGAGAACTGATGATTTGCCGTGATGATATGTAATGCACTAACTAGCATATCTATGAAGTTATTGTGTTGTATTTACATTCTGCAGTCCCTTATGGCTACATAGAATTTCTAAGCTTCTGTACAAGTTAAAGCTGTGCTTTGACTCTAGTCATATTTGCACTCAGTCATGTGGTGCACATTCACATCCGTGAAAGCTTCTGTGCAATTTTGTGAACGTGTTGCTGCCTCTCACCAAGCAGAGTAGATAGACCCGTGCCTCGAGCAGAGAAGCAAGACTTGGCAGTCAGCAGAACTTCAGAAGTTAGAATGGATTTTAATGAAGGTTTTTTTTTTTGTATGTTGGCTGTGGTGCAAGTAACAAATCATGAAATTTTGGGGGTGATCCAGGACCAGGAATGTTGTTTTCAAATTAACCGTTGTGGGATAAGGCAAACCTGTCCTGGGCACAGGCTTGCGCTCTCTGAGTGCTTCTCTGTTTGAAAATGTTATGATGTACTTTAAATAGTTGGCACACCACCCAGCCCTGTTCCACAGCGGTGTGTCTGGAGTTAAATGTGACATTTGCGATTGCTATTTGTTTCTAATTGCTCAGTGTTAACCCCTTGTTGCCATGTTTGCTGCACAGCTTTGAGTCGTGGTTCGACATAAACACCCTTGGTGAGGCTGAGAGTGTGGTGGTTGCGGAACGTGAGCAGAACATCCTGAGCATGTTGCATCAGGTCAGTCCTTCAATCCATCATCATGAATAATTTGTACTTATTTCAGTGTTTGATGCCTGATGGCCTCTTATTTATTTGGTGTTAAACTGTATCCATACATACACAGAGAACATAACCAGACTTAACAAAAGCACAAGTATCATCAGGGACAAACAAGACTTCTTATCAGGGACCAAGTTTAAACTTGACCTGGGAGGAACATTATGAACATCACAGAGAGCATCATCATCCTTTGATTTATGTGGTGTATAAAGAGAAACGTACTGTAAGGCAGGTTGAATTTAGGTTGAATTTCTAAAGTGTGAGCTGATGAGCGGCAGAGAGATGTGTCTCACTGAGGAAGCTAAACAGAGTTTGATGAATAAACATGATGGGGACGATCAGGCTGTTTAGCTCTGTAATCATGGAAGATGGCATGCAGCAGTTTTCTTAAAGCTTATCTGTTGTTTCAGATTCTGACTCCGTTCCTACTGAGGAGGCTGAAGTCAGATGTGACACTGGAGGTTCCACCTAAGAAAGAGATCGTTGTTTATGCTCCTCTGACAGCCAAACAGGAGGCCTTCTACACTGCTGTGGTCAACAAGACCATCGCCAAGATGCTGGGCCAGGAAAAGGTAAAAACGGTTTCTGTCGTGGCTCTGGAGTGAAGCCCCAGAGCTGTACTCTGTGTCAATGTCCCACATTTAAGTCACAACCACATTTCAGATCTGTGCTTCAGGGGATTTGTGTCGGTCAGTGTCTCAGCAGATGCAGATAAATTAGTGTGTGTGTCTCTCATGAACATATTTCAGATTTTTTGCATCAACCATGGCAATAATACTCATCTTCTAAATGCAAAAAGTGAAGACACTAAAAGACTTTTATATTGTTGTTTTTTAGTGCAAACAGTGTTTACCAACATTATTATTACACTATGTACCTTCAGCTGCTAACTTTTATTCTCCCCAAGGGGTCACCACAGCGGATTAATCCACGTTGGTAATTTGGCAGAGCTTTTATGTTGGATATTATGATTATTTCACTGCTCAGAAAAATGAAAGGAACTCTTTGAAAATACAGTGGAACTCAAGGGGAAGAAATCCTGCTGGATATCTACTGATATGGACTGGGTAATGTGTTAGGAATGAAAGGATGCCACATCTTTAGATGAAAAGGATCAGCCTACAGAGGCTGAATTCAAAGACACCCTGAAAGTCAAAGTGAAAAAGAATGTGGCAGGCTGGTCCATTTTGCTGATATTTCATTGCAGCAACTCTAAATGGTACTCAGTAGTTTGTATGGCCCCCACGTGCTTGTATGCATGCCTGACAACATCAGGGCATGTTCCTAATGAGACGATGGATGGTGTCCTGTCATTGGTATCAATTCCTTCATCCCCCAGGAACTGCCTGCATACTCTCGCCACATGAGGTCGAGCATTGTCGTGGACCAGGAGGAACCCAGGACCCAATGAACCAGCATAGGGTCTGACAATGAGCCCAAGGATTTCATCCTGATACCTAATGGCAGTCAGGGTGTTGTATCTAAAATATTGCACAGCCCCCCTCTCCTTCTCTGTGTGCCCAGATGTTTGATAGTAGTGCATGTGACATCTGGTAAAATTGGCACCATTTTGCGTTGTTTGGCTCTAGAAAAAGAAAATAGTGTTGGATGTCAGCTTTATGAGAATAAACTGCTATTTAACACTGCAGGTTTGGCCTTTAAAAGAACACAACTGTGGTGGATTCATCAGTCATGTTCTGATTTCATTGTGAGCCTCATCAAAGTGCCAGTACGCCCTAAGTAGTGAACTCTGTTCTCCTGGTGTACTCAGACAGAGGCTCCTCCTGCGCTGACGTCCAGCGGCAGACCAAAGCGTCGCAGCCGTAAGGTGGTGGACTACAGCGAAACTGATGCAGAAACCCCGTATGATCTTGAGAAATATCTGGAGAGGGTTCGCAAGGAGCAGGAGCAGAGGTCAGACTGCTTAAACACACCTCAGCACAGACTGCAATTCTTTCCTATGGAGTTTGTTAATCAGCTTCTGAGTTTTATTCATTTCTCATTAATGTCATTTATTTTTGCATTAATGTAAATGGTCTGATTTCATTCACTGCTGATCCTTGTGTAACAAACCTTGTCATGGCTAAAGATGTCGCCTCAACAAAAATGGTGTCATTGATTGTATTGGAGACTGTGCATCAGTCTAACTCTGTGTTTCTTTATATTTTTATTTCTGAGAGAAAAATATTCCTTACTGAAATGTACTCGCACCTGCTTTACCCCGTCTTCTCCAGCTCCCATCCAGTGCTGGATGTTCAGAGCCCGCTGGATGCTCAGATCAACCTGAAGCTGCAGAACATCCTCATGCTCTTAAAGAGGTGCTGTAACCACCCGTACCTGGTGGAGTACCCCCTTGACCCCGCCACGGGAGAGTTCAAGGTAACACGCAGTTGGCTGTTCTCCCTTTGTACAGTGATAATGATGGTGATGCTACAGGTGCTGTTTTAGAAGCACAAATAGAAGAACAAAGAGTTTTGATAAATAAGAAGAGTTGGGGTAACATGTTCCTTCTCCTGCAGATTGACGAGCAGCTGGTGAAGAGCTCTGGGAAGTTTCTCATACTGGACAGATTGCTGCCGGCACTGAAGAGTAGGGGACATAAGGTAAAACAAATGTAGAGCTGGGAGAGAGAAGTTTTGTGGGGGTTTTTTTGGTTATTTTCCTATGTTTTTCAGCTCTGTACCACTAAATGTGCCAAGATATTAGATTTTACAAATACCTCAGTTTTGTCTGAATTTAAAAGTTGAAAATTCCAATCCAATCTAGATATTTCTCTTCTAGACATGCCTGTAGTTTGACAAACTAATTTGTGTCATCTGGATAAATATAGCTGGGTATTATCTGCATAGCAATGAAAATGTATGGAGTGTTTTCTGATAATATTGCCAAAGTGAAGCATGTATAACGTAAAGAGTATTGGTCCCAACACAGAACCCTGTGGGACTCCATGACTAACTTTTATGTGTGAGGATACTCCTCATTTAAATACACAAATTGTAAACTTTCAGATAAATTCAAACCAGAGAAAGGCATTTCCTTTTAATACCAACAGCGTATTCTAGCCTCTGTAGTAAGATGTATCAAATGTTCTGTGTGAAATGAGAGCTCTGCTGTTCCAGCTCCAGGAGCATGACATAAATGGACCTCTGACAGATTGGTCAGTCACAGGATGCATTGAACTGATGAACTTTCATATGAGCGAGACATTATGTTCAGGTTGAATACATGTACTGTTACAGTGAAGGAAAGCTAACAGGAGCAAAAAGATGTTCAAAGAAAACACGAGAAGGATGTTCCTTTACTTCAGCTCTGCTGCAACCCACCTCAGAAACACCATTACTGTTACAGCATTATTGTTGTAATCTAACCCTTCGTTCGAATATACTGAATAGAGATATTTAATATTAGAAGTACATAAAAAAACACAGTATTGATGTGGTTTTAGATGGAGAACGTAGTCAGTAAACATCAGAGTCCATGTTAAAGCCTTTTTGTAGCCATATAAATCTGCAGTAAAGGGGTGTTCTGGCAGCCTGATTTTTCAGAGTAACCTGTGCGTACTGTGAGGCTGCTCTCTACATGCGTGACGTGTTTGTTGCGTTTGGTTTTTGTGCTCCAGGTTCTGATTTTCAGTCAGATGACGTCCATCTTGGATATTCTGATGGATTACTGCTTTCTGCGCGGCTTCCAGTACAGCCGTCTGGACGGCAGCATGTCCTATGCCGACAGAGACGAAAATGTGAGTTTTAAACTGTGAAGATGGTGCAGCGGCGCTAACCTTCCTGTGCACTAAAAAAAAGCTGCTTCTTTTTTTTTTTTTTTAGCTCATTAGAACAGGCGGTACAAACTGAGGCTTTTTTGTGAGTCCAGGAATGCCAAGCTGACTGTTTGAGTCTCCATGTCGTTCTTCTTCCCTAACAGATGACCAAATTTTCCAAAGACCCAGAGGTGTTCATCTTCCTGCTGAGCACCCGAGCAGGAGGACTGGGAATCAACCTGACGGCTGCTGACACGGTGATCATCTTTGACAGTGATTGGGTATGTGCCGATAACAAATGGCGTCTGTAACGGTTACCTGTAAATATGTTGTGGTAAGTCCATGTTCGATACTCGTGTTCCGTCTCTAGAACCCGCAGGCGGACCTGCAGGCTCAGGACCGCTGTCACCGCATCGGACAAACCAAACCAGTGGTTGTGTACCGGCTGGTCACATCCAACACCATTGACCAGAAGATCCTGGAGAGGGCCTCTGCCAAGAGGAAGCTCGAACAGTTGGTCATCCACAAGAGTAAGGCGCTTCACCTTAATGGGATACAGCTGCTCAAAACTTGTACCTTTTGTATTAAATTTTAACACTGGCCCAAAGGTGGTTTGAAACGTCTTTAAACGTGGACTATTAATGCAGGTTTCTGACTGTTTGGTGGCCTTTCTTCACAGATAAATTCAAAGGTGGGAAGGCAGAGCTGAACCAGGGTAAAAGCTGCATTGATCTGGACGAGCTGCGAGAGCTGCTCAAAGCCAGAGGCACTGAGAAGTAAGAAATGATCCTGGGCTCAAAGGCAAGCCTTTACCTTAGACTCATTATTGGAGAGTAATGTTGGCTGTAATGTTTCTCTTTCAGAGAGGTTAAAGCTTCAAGGGGGAAGGTGATCAGTGACAAGGACCTGGAGTTTCTGCTGGATCGCAGCGACTTGTTGGGTGAGGAAATGCACCACTCTGCGCTTTTCAGAGCAAACCCATTCCCTGTCCTGTCAACAAATGATCAAACACACCTAACCATAAAACATCGTCTGTATTGGGGAAACATATACTTGGTTGCAGTTCATTAAAGAACAAGAATTCTTACTGTTTGTATTTCTTATCACCTTTCCGTGATCTTGATAGAAATTGTTACGAGGTGAAGGAGAATTCAAAAAAGATTTTAAAAGAAATGCGGAGCTTTAAGAATCCAACTGCACCAGTCTCAATAATAATGTGACAATTCAGTTCACTCATGAAAGGATATCAGTGCAGTTTTTAACATTTTGTGATTTGCTGAGTAATGCAATAACATATGTTGCAGTAAACCTTTTGTAAACTGTCTCCAAAGGTGAACTTTGTTAATATGTTCTAAGTTCCCAGTCTGTTCCTCTCACTTCAGTCATTTTTATTGCTGCTTCAGCGGCTGAAGAATTTGAAACTAGACAGATTTCATAGACTATGTAGGTGGACTAAAAAGAACTGATTTGATTATTCTACTGCTATAAGGTTAAATTTGTACTTGCAATGAATGTAATTAAATATCCATATCTGGTATCTCTGTAACGATTATATTACCGTGTAAAATATTGCAATACTAAGCTGCATCAGTTTTACTGCAGAATCGCCTGAATGTCCTGCCAGTGCCTTTTGAAGGCTTCAACTATACATGTCAGATTCAGTCTTAAATGTTGACTTAAATGACAGTTGAAATAAAACCAGAATACGGTGATTTCCAAATAATTTAAACTGTTTGATTAAAAATAGCACAAAAACAAAATGTCAGATGTTAAAACTGATTATTGTTACAAAAAACTCTTAATTTTGAGTTTTACACTTTGACGGCGTGTGATTCGTCTCGTATCTGTACCGACTCGTTTGTCATTTCCTGTCTAAGTTGTGATGGGAAAAGTGATCTTTTTTTTTTGTATTGCCAGACAAAGAAAAGGGCAGCATGAAGAAAGAGAAGGTGGGGGTCTTCAGAGTCATCGACGCCAAAGAGTCATCAGAGATCACACTGGGCTGAGAAAACTTGAACATTTCATTAAAGGAAAAAAAAAAAAAAACAGCAAGCAAAGCTGCAGCCATATTGTGCTGTCATTTGTGGGGCTGAAACCTTAAGAGATAATCTGAAACTGCTGTTTGTACACTTTGACTTTGTGTTTTGTGTCTTTTTCTTTTTTACTTTTAACTGCCTTGATGGTATCCTGTGGAGGTTTGTGTTGTACTGTTTAGTTGGTCTCCACAGTCTGGAGTTTCCTGTCTAAGACTAAACTGACGTTAGGATGTTTGAAGGCTTTCAGCCTCATCCCTCCACGCCAATGGCATTGAAATTACTACAGGAAACAAGAAGCTAACTCGCTCCTCACTTTAGTTCGTGTACTGTACATATTTTTGTTGAAAAAAAGAGCCGCACTTGGCTTCACTGAAACGGTCTGCTGCGTGAACCTGCAGCGATTGGACACACCTTTTTCTTTAACTCCCTTTTAAAGCTCATTCATCTGTTCCACCTTTGACAGTGTTGTACTCAGAGCACTTTGATGCAGCTGAAGCATATGTGTTCTCTCATGTCTTTGTAGAAATAAACTGATTTAATAACTTTGTCTCCTTTTCAAGAAGATGTTAGCCTCTCAGTTTTGTCATTCTGTGCAGCAAATATGTGTTCTTTTTCCTCAGCCTGTGCTGTTTACAAAGCAAATGCAGTTCTGGGAACAGAAGCCAGTACTAACCAGCAAGTTTAATTAATACAGATGAATTGTTTACTTTTATTTAGTAACAACACTTTAAGATAAACGCCTACTCCAGTGTAATTTTTCTCCAGTGCTGTGTAGTCCATTATTATAAACTCAAATCTTAAGAAATGGTCAGACAGGAAGAAATACTATTAAATGTTTGGTTTCTATGCCATATGTCAGGACAAGATCAAGAGTGTGACTGAAACGGTGAGTTGGTTTATTTACATTGTGAAATCCCAATTGAATCTAATAATGAATTAAGAGGCTGTCATTTTTGACATTTACATGAATGTTAAAATCACCTACTATAATTATTTTATCTGAACTGAGCACTAAATCAGATAAACTGGCTGAGTTCATATAAAAACTGATGGGCTGATGATAGCCGACAGAAGAAACTGGTTTTGTGTTTTCGAGGCAAAGAGCAAGGCTGTCAAATGAATTTAACTGTCTAGGGATTTGGTTGATCAGTAAGCCAGAGTTAAAATTTGCTGCCACTGCTCAACAATTATGACAGTATGACTACGATGAAGTCAACGTTTCATTGCAGAGGAACTGGCTAACAACCTGACATATCTTACTGTCCACGGAGGAAAGATGTAGTCAATAGAGTACCTTAACAGTCTTGTCAGACAAGCTTCTCTTCAGTCACATTTTAGCTGTTTGAAACATCCACTGTGATGATATATAGAAGCAAAATGACAAAAAATGTGTCATTGTCCTAAACTCTCATAATCCAGTGTGTTGAGGACCCGACTGCAGGACACAAGGTGAAGAAACCTAAAAGCAAGTTTTAAAGCTAAACAGTCCATAAACATAAACCAAGTCCAGGCAAAACTGAAACAATGTAGGTAACAGAGAGCAGAAACACTCACTGAAAGAGGGATGGCAGGCAAGGAGAAACAAGGGACAGGAGGGAGGCAAACATCACAATCATAACTGGAGTAAAGGTTTCATCCTGGCTGAGTGGCCTTTTAGCCCATGTGCAGACATAGATCTGCTCTTGAGACTTTTGGGAGGAAAACCTCCAAGAACTGTGACTGGTTTGATGCCAAATCTGAAGAATTGACACCTGTGATTGAGGCAAAACGTGCAGCCTTAGCTGAGTACAAGCATTGTCCTAGCCCTGCGTCTCTCCAGGCACTTAGATCTGCCAGGAGGAAGGTACAACAGACAGCAAGACGGTGTGCAAACGAATACTGGCAGGAGCTTAGCAACAACATTGAGACTGCGACAGCAACAGGCAACATTAGGGGCATGTATGAAGGCATCAAGAAAGCAATAGGACCAACACAGAGCAAAACAGCACATCTCAGAACAGCTGATGAGGTGGTCATCAGAGACAAGGGCAAGCAAATGGAGAGATGGGTGGAGCACTACTCGGAACTATACTCCAGAGAGAACATTGTGGTCACCTCAGCACTTGAAGCTATTGAGCCCTTACCCACCATGGATGGGTTAGATGTTGAACCAACTCTGTTAGAACTTAACAAGGCTATTGACAGTGTAACCTGTGGCAGAGCTGCTGGTAATGATGGTATTCCTCCAGACCTGATCAGGCATTGTAGAACCATCCTGTCACACCACCTACATGACACTCTTTGTCACTGCTGGAAGGAGGGCTGTGTATCACAAGATATGAGAGATGCTAAGATCATCACACTGTACAAGAACAACATAGGTATATCCCTCCTGAGCGTCGTGGGCAAGCGATTCGCCAGAGTCCTGCTAGTGCGTTTGCAGAAACTAAGCTGACCATGAAGACAAAAATGGCAGTATACAATGCCTGTGTTATCAGCACTGTACTGTATGGGTGTGAAACTTTCACTACCTATGCCAAGCAAGAACGAAAGCTCAGCAGTTTCCACCTGCAGTACCTCCGCCACATTACGGGCGTCACTTGGAGTGACAAAGTGCTGAACACCCAAGTTCTCGCTCGCACTGGCCTACCCACCATATACACAATGCTCAGACTCTGCTGGTTGGGCCATGTACAACACATGGATGATAGCCGTATTCCTAAAGACATTTTATAAGGTGAACTAGCCTGTGCCAAAAAACCTCCTTGGAGGCCTCATCTTAGATACAAAGACGTCTGCAAGCAGGACATGAAAGCTCTAGACGTAAACACTGAGAGCAGGGAAGACACTGCCGCCAACAGAAACATCTGGCGAAGCCTAATCAATCATCAGTTGGAGAAGGGGGAGGAGCAGTTACATCAGAAGGCTAAAGAGAAAAGATCCAGATGCATGACAAGCCTACCAAGGGCTCAACCCGAGATTCCACTTCTGTGACTTGCATGGCAGAGACGTTGCACACTTATTCTAAGGGCACAGAAACCATAGGCGACAAACGACTGAAGGAGGCCTGACCTGAGGATGGTCCAAATTATTACAGTGTGACACATCAAAAACACCTTTAAGAAATAACATTTGGAATGGGGCATTGCACATGCCTCAGTGCACCAGCTCATTTACCTTTGATTATAAACTGTTAAAAAAATTTAAGGAACTCTTTGAAAACACATCAGATTTCAATGGGAAAAAATCCTTCTGGATATCTATACTGATAAGGAGTGAGTAATGTGTTAGGGACAAAAGGCTGCCACATCGTTTGATGGAAATGAAAATTATAAACCCACAGAGGTCTGAAATCAAAGACACCCCAAAAATTGAAGTGAAAAAAATGATGTGGCAGGCTAGTCCATTTTGCCCAAGTTTCATTGCAGCAACTCAAAATGGTACTCAGTACTTTGTATGGTCCCCACGTGCTTGGCAAATGCCAATCAAGTACTACGGTGATGAGCAGTGAGCACAGGGCCCACTAAAGGACGTTGGGCCCTCAGGCCACCCTCATGAAATCTTTATTGGATTGGTTGATCAGAGACATTCACATTAGTGGCTCGCTGGGGGTTATTATTAACCTGCTTTCCCTCTCTCTGTTTCATCCATGGTGCTCTTTGTGTAAGGGGCTCACTTGCATGTATAAAAAACCAGGGGCAAAGCTGAGGAGAAAGCACCAGCCTTTCTCCTTAGTTGCTTTCTGCAGTTTTATTTAGTAATAATTAGTGTCCTGTTTCAGGTCTTAGTTTCATTAGTTTAATTTATTAAGATTAGTGTAGAATTGAACAGTCCATTCTACATAGGGAAAATGTGATCACTCATTTCATTTTGAACAATCCCCAAATCAGGGATACCTAACCTGAAACAGGCCACAAAGGCAGTGTGTAGGCTCAGTGTGTTGTGTGTGAGGAATTTTCCTCACACAAAAAAAAGTTAAGGTTCTGTGCTGGGTCCAATGCTCCAATACGTTACACTTGCTTCCCTTTGGCAATATTATTAGAAAACACTGCATACATTTTCATCGCTATGCAGATGATACCCAGCTATATTTATCTATGACCCCATTCCACTGCGATTGCCAATTATGGCGAACTGTGCCAATTTAGCGTTCCTGATCAAAACAGCAGAAAACGGTGTGAAATGGCTGAAAATTGACCACATTTGAGTTCCTGACGATCTATTGCCGTTATATTCCCGTCAAAAGGCTGGCATTCACGTTATGACCCTGGTGCGTTGCAGCAGCGTTCAGGATGCACTCACGATGTATTGTTGGTTTTGCAGTACTGTTTTCAACCGATTACCCGCCGATGAAAGTTTCATTCATCATGTAACGTTTTATTGGTGGTTAACTGACATTGAATTGCCATTTTTCATGCTTAATTCCTGTTGCATTCCCTGTATAGTCCTGGTATTGGCAACAATACCCAGTAAAAACGGCATGATCGGGAGCGATCGGGAGCACCGGGATTAAAATGGGAATAAAATGGCACACACTGGGAAACATTTTAAGTGCTGTTTTGTTGATGATAGCAAACAATATCAACCGCTGTGTTCTAGTTGTACTTATGGACCATTCCTGGCATTCCCAGTTCGTCCCTGTAAGACTCCCGGTTATGCTGTGTAAGCACCAGTGGAATAGCTATCTATGAAGCCAGATGACACAAATCAATTAGTTAAACTACAGGCATGCTTTGAAGACATAAAGACCAGGATGCCCTGTAATTTTCTACTTTTAAATTCTGTAAAACTGAGGTTATTGTATTTGGTCCTCACTCTTTCGAACCAGATACTTACTCTGGAGGGCATTACTTTGTCCTCCAGTGACACTGTGAGGAATCTTTGAGTCATTTTGACCAGGACATGTCCTTTAGTGCTCACATTAAACAAATGTAGGACTGCCTTTTATAATCTTTGCAATATCGCCAAAAATAAAATTAAATCTAGTACATGTTTTATTACTTATAAAAGGAGAGATCAAATTTCCACTGTATTGGCTTCTCTTCATTCAATCTATGTTAAATTCCTTCCACTCACTTACAAAGTCTTGAACAATCAGGCCCCATCCTATCTTCAAGACCTCATTGTACCATATTTTCCCAACAGAGCGCTTCTCTCTCAGAGTGCAGACCTACTTGTGGTTCCTAAAGTGTTTAAAAGTAGAATGGGAGGCAGAGCCTTCAGCTATCAGGCCCCTCTCCTGTGGAACCAGCTCCCAGTTTGTATTCAGGAGACAGACACCCTCTCTACATTTAAGATTAGACTTCAAACGTTCCTTTTTGATAAAGCTTATAGTTAGGGCTTCGTTATGCTGCAATAGCTTTAGGCTACTGGGGGCTTCTTATGATGTGCTGGGCATTTCTTCTCCACCCACCTCTTTTCACTCCCCATGCATTTATTTGTTACTGCTGCAGGTCATTAAATGTTGTCTTCTCTCTCCCATAGTCTGTGTCTCTGTTTGCTCTCCTTTCTCTCTTCTCTGCCCCCTTTCCCTCAACCGGTCGAGGCAGTTGACTGCCCCTCCCTGAGCCTGGTTCTGCCGAAGGTCTCTTCCTGTTTTGAATGGCGTTCTTCCTTCCCACAGTCGCCAAGTGCTGTTCTTTCGGGAATGTCTGATTGTTGGGGTTTTCTTTTCTAATATTGTACAGTCTTTACCTTACAGTGCAAAGGGCCTGGAGGTGACCTTTTTTGTGAACTGGCAACATATAAATAAAACTGAATTGATTTGAATTACATTGAATGGAATTGAATTAAATTGGACTGAATTGAATGCATTGAGTGTACATATTTATACACATAGACACATGCTGAATCTTAATCGAATTGCATTTATTTGATTTTTCCTGCTACATGTGTTTTGTTTCCTTTAACTGTCTTTAGTTCCTATGGTTACTTGTTTTTGTTTTGTTAATTACAGTTTGATTACAATGTGTGTAAGGTTTTTAAAGGTTTGGTTTGGTATAAAACAAAATAAAATCCCCACTGAGATTTATGAAGTATTCTGACTCTGATTCTTATTCTGGTATGGAATCTAAAATATCACACAAGTTGGAAACAACTGCTCTCCCTTTATGTTGGCTTTATAATAAGGTCATAATAAAAAAGATCATCCTGTAGGTCAAACCACAACATTGTGGTTCATGTATTGTCTGTACTGCTTTGAAGTCCTGTTTTAGGCCTTACTGCTGCTCCTTTTCTCTCAGTGAACCTTTGATGGATGTGAGTTCTGCTTTAAGAGTCTGACAGGGTGTGTCCACACAGCTGTGTACCCTGCCCAGGTATATTCATGCATTCTCAACCTCTCTGTGGATCACTGCCGGACTCACACTGTAACTGCTGCCTCCCACAAGGCTGGCTCATACCAAGGTTGCTAAGACTTTGATTTTCTGACTTTTCTTTAAAAGGATTTACTTACATTGTGAGGTAGGTAAACCACTGAGTGTTTTTTACATAAACTAAAACATTTTGTAAATCTGCAAATTACCACCTTTCCTCTTCTTTTTCAGTAGACTAGACACAGTTTGGTTCATCCCTGTCTGAAGCTTTTGATTTCCACTGCTGTTTTTACCTCAACCCTGAACCTTACCTACACTTTGTCTAAGCTATGGAGCGTCTGAAGTTGGTCTTGCAGTACTTCCAGTCCAACTCCGAGTCCATCTCCAATGGAATTTGTATCATCATGGCCCTGGTCAGCGTCAAGCTTTACACCAGCTTCGACTTTAACTGCCCATGCCTTCCTCAGTACAACAAACTGTACTCTCTGGGAGTGATGATTGTCCCACCCATCATACTGTTCTTCCTGGGGGTCCTCGTCAACCGACATACAGGCGTCATGATGGACGAATGGTTGAGACCTGTTGGAAACAGGTCCAAAAATCCTGCTGTGGTTAAGTGAGTCAAAAATGTGACATGTGACTGTACAGTAAATGAAAGCACCAATTAAACTCAGTGAATTACATTTGATGGAAGGTCAGATGTGTTGTGTCACCTCTTCTTTTCACAGTGCTCTGTAAGTGTTTGCTGTAGTTTAGAAAGTCAAGTCTTTTTTGGTATAGAATAGCATCTGATCAGTAGTTTGGGCCTGATTCTTCATTTACTTATAAGCCAAATGTTTTCAGTGAGATCTAGACCGCAGACAGGGCAGTTTAGCACCTGGGCTGATTTACTATGGGCCATGGTCTTGGTGAACATGCAGAATGTGGTCTTGCATTGTCTGTGTATACTGTCCAGCATTAATGGTGTCTTCACAGAAGTAATTTATTAATGCCATGTGCACTAAAAAACATACCATCACAGATGCTGGCTTTTGAAGTATGCGCCAGTAAGTTGGAGAATTTCCAAAAAGAATTCCTACTTTGACTGGTCAGACACAACAGGTTTCCACTTTGTTTCAGTTCATCTTATACGAGCTCAGGCCAAGTAAAGGCAGCAGCGTTTCTGGATCTTACATTTGTTTTGTTTGTTTGTTTGTTTGTTTGTTTTTACTATATTTTGCATGTGTGTCTGCAACTGCAAACTCTTCAGACAATGGTGCGCAGAAGTGTTTGAGTCTGTCCCTCAGCTCTGAGGCTGAGGGAGAGGCAGGGTGGAGTGGATGAAGGAGAGTGTCAGGGAAGGGAAGGTTTACAAGACAGTAGTGAAATTTTGCTGTGATGTATGGTTTGGAGACGGCGGCACTGACAAAAAGACAAAAAGACAAGAGGTGGAGCTGGAGGTGGCAGAATTGAAGATGTTGAGATTTTCACTGGGAGTGACCAAGACAGACAGGATTAGAAAGAAGTTCCATCAGAGGGACAGCTCAGGCTGAGATGGTTTGGACATGTTCAGAGGAGGGATAGTGGACATACTGGACAAAGGTGTTGAGGATGAAGCTGCCAGGCAGGAGGAGAAGACCACAGAGAAGGTTGATGGATGTAGTGAAGGAGGACATGCAGAGGGTTGGTGTGAGGGAAGAGTTCTTGAGATAGGGTGAGACGGAGGCAGACGATTCACTGTGGGGATTCACTGTGGGGATTCACTGTGGGGACCCCTAACAGGAGCAGCTGGAGTACAAAGTACAGAGGTCATAAAGGAAACAAAATGGAATCAAAAACTAATACTGACAAAACAATAATAAAAAATTCCAAATACCGAATAGTAAGCAGAGAATACAAAGCAACTCAAAACCCTGGGCCAAAGCCACAGATCACGACACACAGGCTGTGACGCTCGCTCTGTGTTTCTTCTAGAAGACTCAGCATCTCTGGGATGCTGTTTTTACAACTAATCATGTAACTAATCTAACTCATTAGTTGTGAGATGTTCCATCAGGCATTTCTTAAAGCATTACACAGCTTTTATACCCTTTTGTACCTGCCATGGTGGCTGTGGCTTTGGCGGTAGAGCGGGTTCTTGATAGTTGGTGGTTTGATACCTAGCGGATCTAGCATATGTGTCGAAGTGTCCTTAGGCAAGACACCTAACCCTAAATTGCTCCTGATGCATCCACTGGAGAGTGAATGTTTGTGTGGCAGTTAGATGTGTTGGTGAATGAGGCTTGTAGTAAAAAGTGCTTTGAGTGTTCAGTTAGAGTACAAAACTAGAGGTTTATTTAGCACACCTTTTTATTAAAAAATATGTTGGAGTTAAAGTCAAAGAGAGTATATGTTATTTCTTTTTTAAAATACCTGCATTTTGCTGTATTCACGTTTTATAGAGTGTACCAGCTATTTTGGAACAGAGCTGTAGTTCCAGCATGTAATGCTCCAGAGTGACTCGGTTTGAGTCAGGAAAACATGTCAGTTTTAAAGATTTTATTTGAACTTTGGACACAGACAGTTGTTCCCTCCTGCTTTTATTCTTTATGCTAAGCAAGGGTAACAGTGTCCTGATCTCAGCTCTGTAATATACTGACACAGGCATCCAGTGTAGCAGTGTAATTGAAATGTGCCTTTTGGCTGCTCCCTTGTACTCTCTCCAAGGGGTCGCCACAGCAGATTAGTCTGCACTGATAATTTGGCAGAGGTTTTATGCCAGATGCCCTTCCTGACGCAACCCTCCATGGTGGGGAGGGCTTGTGTCCTCATCTGGAATCAAACCAGTGACCTTTTTGTTTGGAAGGCGAATGTGTAAAACACTACACTATCGGGGACACCAGTTGGTTACAACAGTAAATATGTTTGATTTTGCTGAGTGGTTATCTTGCAGGTACCTGTTCTCAGCTATGATCCAAAGGGCCCTGCTGGCACCAATGGTTTGGATCCTGGTTACTTTGCTGGATGGAAAGATCTTCATCTGTGCCTTTAGTGTTAGTGTAGACTCGGCACTCTTCCCAGGTAACTACAGAAACATGCCAGACTCTATTCATAACACAACCTGCGCTATTATTTCGGTACATCACTGGTTTGGGTGACACATCATAGAAATATGTTTCCACAGGTATGCCTAACAACACAGGTCTGGATGTCATCAAGATCATGGCCAAAGTACCCTGCAAGGAGGATGTTATCTTCAGTAACACCTCTTTCCGTAAAGCAGTTTCTCGTTACGTTCGCTGCTATTCACAGGTGAGCTCTCAGTCTCCTACATAGCTGGATACAAGTGATGTGAACACCAGCAATCATCAAAGATATGTTGTCATTTATTGTTTTGATGTTGGTGGTTTTTTTAGTTTTTTAAGTGAAGGCCATAGCGTGTGAGTCACATAATTTTTAAGCACACCCAATCATTCAGTCAGCCATCATTTGCAGTGAATCTTCCTTGGTCCCAAACCATGACCTCCCACAGCATGACAGACCCACCTGGTCCCCTTTCTGTAGAGGTCAAAGATTCAAATTTTCCCTTCATTTGGCCCCCATTTATATCATTGGCTTCATTTTACGAAGGGATCTCTTTCTAGTCAGTATGGATAGGAGCAACAACTCTTTCTTATTGGCATCTGAACACTGTTTTAAAGTTAAATAACTCGATAACTCCTCCTTTAACTCATTGAATGCAAAGTTGTCATAAGTGATGGAATTAATTGCCTGCCAGGTTTTGAAAATACGTTCCTCTAATCACGGCCTTAAATGCCAGAGTTGCTCTCAGAAGAATTAAATCTGCTGAAAATAGAAAAACCCTGTCCACAGTGTCTACCCTTAGAGGCAGAAGTGGGCAGTTTTAGGGCCATTCATAACAGAAATGTTCTCATTCTATTCAGCTGATCAGGCCTTCGTGAGATGCATGTACACACTCTCCACATGTAGGAGGACTGTTTGTGCTACTGCTGTTCACTGACTGACAGCTTTTGTTGGTGTTGTGTGACTTGCTTGCTTACCTCACCCTGTCCAGGCAGTGGGCTGGTCCATCCTCTTGTTCCTGATTGTGCTGGGAGCACTGGGACGCCTCATAAAACCCTGCTTCGATGACCATGCCAGCTTCCTGCAGACGCGCTATTGGAGTAACTACCTCGATGTGGAGCAGAAGCTCTTTGATGAGACCTGTGTCCTGCACGCTCGCGACTTCGCCCGAAAATGTGTGGTGCAGTTCTTTGAGGACATGAGCGAGGACGCTATACTCCGTCTTCCACACCCACCCTTCATGACCAAATTCAAACAAGAGTGGGAGGATGAAGAAGAAGAACGGCTTCACGGCATAACAAAACAGGAGCAGGTGGACCAGCTGTTCAACAAATGGTATTACAGGAAACCTGAGCTGGATGTGACCAGGATCGCACACAGGCCCAAGCCTTGTGTTACCTGGGAGGACCGGGATGGGAAGACTTTATACTCTGATGTGTAGTACACGCTCCATGATGTGCAGCTGCAGCATGCATCAACTGACTAAACCTTAACATGTTAGCTGCAGGCTGCCTCTGTTCATCAGTACACTTAGCTCATGTCAGAATGAAAGTCTAAGCTCACACATCCACTGCATTTCAGAGCTCCTCAGACCATCTTCATTCAGCACATGGCGCTGGTTTCATCACAGAACTGAAGCATGACGTTTCAGTCACATGATAACTAATGGGTGCATATGGGCATGAATGCTATGTCTGTCTCTGCTAAAAGATGGTTGGCTCTTTCAGATATAAATCTGACCTTTGTCTGGTCATCCACTGACTTCTGCTCAGTGACCTTTGGCTCCTTGAGTTCCTTACAGTGGATGCTGTGAGAAGAACAGCTAATGCTCTTGTTTTCTGGTGTTTATTGAGGCCCTGACTGTGGTCGGGTTAGAGACCACAATAAAGGAAAGGAGAAGAACTGACCAATAAAGTAATGTTTACATCATCAGTCAAGAAGATGAGTTGAGATGATCTGCTTTATGTACTCGTAGTTCCATCCTGGTGTTCAGGTGGAAATAAGCCTACAATCAAAATACACTATGAACCCTGTGTCTGTGTGTAAATAGGATTGTATCAAGAAGAACTGCAAAAGGAAGAAAAGCAATTAATGTAACTTAAAAATACGGACCTCCTGCAGGACATGCTCAGGCTTTGAGTCATGTATTTTGTATAACTTTAAAGTCTGTGAAGACCAAAGGGGCTCAAAGGTCATTGAGAAAGAGACAGTGGATAACAAAGACAATTTTTTTTATCATACACAGTAGTGGAGATGATTATATCGCTTGTATTGAATGTATAAAGGAGACATGTTACGCTTTCTGCTTTTTTCTGTCACAGACAGTAAATATTGAGTATATTAACACGTCTGTACATAGTGGCGCCTGATGCAGTAACAGCAGCTTAAGTCCACTCCTTGCAAAGCTTGCCCAAGTTCTTGAATTGAGTTTTCTTGAAAGTCCCTTTAAGGCTACAGTCATCCCTATTGCTTGTGCGCCTTTTCCTACCACACTGTTCCCTTCCAGTCAACTTTCCATTAATAGAATTTGATACAGGACTCTACCAGCCAGCCAGCCTTTTCAGCAATGGTCTATGACTTACCCTCCTCATGGAGGGTGTAGGCTGTTGCCATCTAGACAACTGTCCAATGAGACGTCT
This sequence comes from Etroplus canarensis, assembly GCA_015106775.1. NCBI lineage: Eukaryota > Metazoa > Chordata > Actinopteri > Cichliformes > Cichlidae > Etroplus > Etroplus canarensis. The sequence continues at coordinate 2,208 of VUQH01020720.1, read as the reverse complement.
TCCCGATGCGGTTGTGTGTACTAAACACGATCCAGAGATGCATGTTATTTATATACAAAAGTAATTTACTCAAACTCAGTACTACTGGATTTCTGATTTTGATGAGCTATAAGCAATAATCATCAAAATTAAAACCAGAAAATCATAAAATATTTAACTTTAATAGTGCAGTGTGGATTGGGCAGCAGTCAAAGGAAGAGGCCTTGGCAGTCAACATCTGTGGTGGGGAAGAAATCTGAGCTAGTGTATGAGGTTGAAAGATAGTTTTCAATTCAATTTCATTACTATAGTGCCAATTCACAAAAGTCACCTCGAGGTGCTTTACACTGTATTAAAGAGAAAACTCCAGCAATCAGACAATCCCCTAAGAGCAAGCACTTGACGACTGTGGGAAGGAAGAACTCACTTTTAACAGGACGAGACTTCCGGCAGAACCAGACTGAGAGAGGGGCAACCATCAGGGTGAGGGGAAAGAGAAGAGAGAAAGATACTGCCTATATATTGTCAGGCTTGCCTCAGGAGATAGCTGTTTTGGTCCTGGAACCAGTCTCCTGAAAAAAGGCTGCACCACTCTGAAGCCTCCTTCAGTGAGAGGCAACAAGCA
>VUQH01020716.1:5948-19637 GCA_015106775.1 Etroplus canarensis | reverse complement strand
CAGATGAATTGATGGGCTACAGTTCTTTTGACCTGTGAATCATGCAAACCTACTCAAGTAGAGTCTAAGAATAAAACTATGGAGCTGCAAAATAGAATTTTTAAAACTAAAGCTGTTAGGAAAATAAAATTTGCATTGCATTTATTACTGAAAGCATAAAAAAACTTAGTTTAACCCTTTATAAGACACTCATTTCTTATTATGTAAGGTCATTAAAGTTACTATACAAGTTATCATATAGTTAGATTTAAGGTTGGGGATTACGGGCGATCTGCGATGCATCGTGATTTTTGCTGGATAAATCCATATGCTTCAAGATCCAAAGGGAGAGGATGTGGATGCCAACTATAGTTCATTTCAATTCAATTTTATTTATATAGTACTGATTCACAAAAGTCACCTCAAGGTTCTTTACACTGTAAGGTAAAGATCCTATAGTTTTAGAATGAAAACCCCAACAATTAGACCATCCCCTATGAGCAAGCACTTGGTGATGGTAGGAAGGAAGAACTCCCGTTTAACAGGAAGAGACCTCAGAACCAGGCTCACGAAGGGGCAACCATCTGCCTTAACGAATTGAGGGGTGAGGGAAAAGAGAATAGAAAAAAAGGAGAGGACAGAGGGACAAGGACAAAGACTAGAGAAAATACAACATTTGATGACATACGGCAGTAGTAAATTAATGCATCAGGGCTGAAAAGAGGTGAGTAGAGAAGAAATGCTCAGTGCGTCATGGGAAGTCCCCCAGCAGCCTGAGCTTATCACAGCATAACTAAGAGATGGTCCAGAGTCACCTGATCCAGCCCTAACTATAAGCTTTATCAAAAAGGAAAGTTTGAAGCCTGATCTTAAATGTAGAGAGGGTGTCTGTCTCCTGAAGACAAACTGGGAGCTGGTTCCACAGGAGAGGGGCCTGATAGCTGAAGGCTCTGCCTCCCATTCTACTTTTAAAAAATTTAGGAACCACAAGTAGGTCTGCACTCTGAGAGAGAAGTGCTCTAATGGGAAAATATGGTACAATGAGGTCTTTAAGATAGGTTGGGATCTGATTGTTCAAGACTTTGTAAGTGAGTAGAAGGATTTCAAATTCAACTCGATTCTCTGAAAGCTTTTTAGGGAGCTTTTAGAACAGCCAGATAGCAGTGAAATATAATAATCAAGCCTAGAAAAAAAAAATGCAAGAACTAGTTTTTCAGCATCACTTTGAGACAGGATGTTTCTCATTTCAGAATCAGAACTGGAATCAGAATACTTTATTAATCCTGGGGGGGGAATTACTCCCCAGGAGGAAATAGCTCAATTTTAATGATATTGTGCAGATGACAGAAGGCATTTCTACATATTTGTTTAATGTGTGCATTAAACTGCATATCCTGGTCAAAAATGACTTAAAAATTCCTCACAGTGTGACTGGAGGCCACGGTAAGTATCTGGTCTTCATATCTTCAAGACTGGCCTGTAGTTTTGGTGAATTTATTTGGATCATCTGGCCTGACAGATCAATATATCTGTTTCATACTGCATACAGTTTCATTACACAGCAATTAAACTGTATGCAGTATCGTCAGGTTATATTGCATAATTGAAGCATGTATGGAGTCCTGCCACACAGTCCTTGGAAGCTCCATGACTAACTTTTGAGTGTGAGGAAGACTTTCATTTGCATTTCATTTGCATGGACAAATCAGAATTTGTCAGGAAAATAAGATTCAAAGCAGCATAATGTATCCCATTTAATACCTAGTGTATTCCAGTCTCTGTAGTAAAATGCTGTGGTCCTTTGTATCAAATGCTGCACTGAGGTCTAAAAGAACAAACACAGAGATGAGTCCACTGTCAAAGGTCATAAGAAGATCATTACTAAGTTACCAAACAGTTATTAAGCAACCAAAATACCTGGTCGCTTCATAACTAAGTCTGACTGGTATAAACTAAGGAGTCACAGATAGCAAGTTCTCTTTTAAAAGCATGCTCTGATTATAATATGATACAAAGCAAAAAACACATTTATATAAACTAAAAGGAAAACAAAAATCGAAAAAAGAGGCGAAAAAATCAATACAGGAAGCCATTCATAAAAACTGAAATTAAAAGTGGTCCTAAAACAGAACCCTGTGGCATACCTCAGAAAAATTGCCAGACAATGTCAATGATCTGATGATTTGATATTCAAAATGTTTTGTATGTTGATGCATTTGTGTTGCAAATATGTTTTCGCTGAAAAATTCATGACTGAAAATTTTAATATTGTGGGCCTTTACTGAATTGAATAGTTTCCATAATGTGCCAACAAAAGAAGTGGGAGTTGGGATGTGCTGAGCAGAGCTGATTTGGGTGAGCAGTAGGAATAATCCATCCTAAATGTGTTTGAACAGTGTATCTGTGTGTGTGTGTGTGTGTGTGTGTGTGTGTGTGTGTGTGTGTGTGTGTGTGTGCGTGTGTTGCTCTTAACTCTGGTCAATTGAAGCGTTTTTATTCCCAGTCCAACTTCCTCTGTGTGAGGCATTTAGGTTACTTTGATGAATCAAACCCATGCTGTGTGCTGTTTTGTCAGCTGCCATTTCTACTTTGACATTTTGTGACCTAGAAGAGGCCTGTGACAAAGAGTTGTAGCTACAGGCAAATGTTGCTTACATTTACTGCATTTGCTCGGCACCAGTGCTGCCCACTTCAAGCCAGAAAGCCAGAAACTGCTTGGATTGGTTTCTAGTATTCTGCTTCCACAAATTCAAAAACAATGCTGAAAACTCTAAGCTCTGACTTAGTCTCACCGTCTCAAGTGTGTCCTTCTCTTGTCATTTTTTTTTTGTTTCTGTTTCTCTGCCATTTTTCCTTGCCCTCTCTTTCCCCTCGTCTCTTTTACTCTCCCAGCTTGCTATCCTGTCGTCAGCTTGTCTTTCTTATCATGCTCTGTATTCAAGAAGCTAATTAGCTCTGCGATTGTTAGCCGGCACAGCACTGGAATTGACTGGCGGCTTTCCAGGCAGGCTTGTACACACATGCACGACCGCACACATTCACTGCTTGTCTTCTATCAAAACAACAGCCACCACAGGACCTCTATAGTAGTTTCTCCAACGACTTTCCTTGCTGAGTGCGTGTGTGTGTGTGAGTGTGGTAGTACACAGTGTTGTAATCCTGTATAATGACCTGCTGGATGCATCGAGCTGCAGTCTTGGAGGTTTTGAAGCAGAGAAATGATGAGGCTTTTTCCTCTGTTTGCATACAACAGCAGCATTTAAACCACTAAGCGGGAGATGGGGAAATTATGAAGACATACATCACTGGTCACAACTGCCTTCTTTAACAGAAACGAGGTCGTTCTGAGGATAAAAATTACTTCAGATTAGACTATCTGTACATGTCAAATGCATTACTGTGGGACCAGAGTTGTGCTCTTTTCTTCATCCACTTGCAAAGTATTCCTAACAAACTGACTGTATTGTTGCAAAAATAAAACTAATGTTTAAAGTAATGTGGCATTTTTGTGAATACTGTTGAATACTGATGATGGAAAAACTTTATGGAAAAGATTATCAGCAGAAAAACACTCAACTCATAAGTAAACTTAAAAAAAACCAAAAAAAAACAAACGCAGTTTTACAGAAATTAAATACGTAGTTGTAAAATTTTGGAGCAATCTGAAGGGGCAATTGCTTGGATTACGGCGACTCACATGAGTGTTTATATAGAGAAACATAAAACCCCAGTTCCATAAAAGGCTGGGTCACTGTGTAAAATATACATAAAAACAATGCAATGATTTGCAAATCTCATTAACCAATGTTTTATTTACAAAGGAGCATAGAAAACAAGTCAAATGCTGAAAGTGAGAAACTTTACTATCTTATTTAAAGAAATTAAAAAATAAATAAAAATGAGCTCCTTCTGACTTTGATGGCAACAACGCATCTCAAAAAAATTGGGACAGGGCCATGTTTCCCACTGTGAGGCATCCCCTCTTCTTTTAACTACAGCCCAAAAACGTGTGGGAACTCAGGAGACCAGCTGCTGGACCTTCAGGAGAGGAATGTTGTCCCATTCTTGTCTGATAGGATTCCAGTCTCTCAACGGTCCTGGGTCTTCTTTGTTGTACTCTGAGTTTCATGATGCACCAATTCAATTGGTGAAAGATCTGGACTGCCTGGAGTCCAGAGCAAAATTTGGGTGAAGACCCATTAGACTAGACTATTGTTGCCGCACAGCAGTGATTAATTTTTACAGTCGGAGAAAGAACCTCATTACTGTGAAATGTAAAACATTAACATTTCAGTGAGAAAAACAGCTCCTCGTTCTGCCATGTTTGTGCCATTAGAAAGTGGGTGAATATGCAATACTGCACAAAAAGCTGGATAAAAATAACATGCTTCACATAGTGCACAATGGACACTCAGGATACAAGAGCTGGGATGCACCATTTTTCTAAAGTACTGGGCAGTGCATAGAGAGGAATATCATCTACCAGCTTCCATTATCATTGTCATTTCTCTTGTATGGTAGAAAGGGGAGCTAGGATATGTTTTCTTATTCTCTGTCATATTTACACTGTTATAGTAGCAGATGTTTCATATGACCAAAGATTCAAATAATGAGGTCAGTGTATGTGCAAGTAATCCCTGGAAACCAAATGTCCAGTCTCCATATGAGTCTTCGATTACCGGTAGTTGAATATGTCTTATGCACTTGCAAGTCTTAAGATATCAAAAATATTGCCATGAGTTGACTTTGGTTGATCGGGTTGTTTTATTTGTTTGTCAAAAATAAAGTTTTTGATTTTAGAGCTGAAACTTGGTAAAAATGGTAAAAATAACATTTGGAAGCAAAAATTACCACCCAAGCAATGTCCTCCAATCCACTAAATCACGGAGGGAAACACCTGCCTCATCACTATAAATCACTCCATTTACCGTCACAATAAACCAAACATTTTTCAATAAGCAAGAACAAAACACTAAATCCAGCCAATTAGGATTCTGCTGAGGCTGAAGTTAAGAATCTTTTCCTGCACATTGTGTTTCCGTGTGTGAGGGTGTGTGGTATTCAACAATGTTTAACAGCCCATTTAATCAAAATGTCACTGGTATTCCAACTAAGAGAAAGCTGTTGAAGTGGAGCTATTCACCACTGAAGAGTGTCATCATTTGGGAGCAAGCGAGCGAGGTGGTATATGGTGATTTATTTATTTTAATCAAATCGCTTCTCTTTCTGTCTCTCTCTCAGTAATAGGAGGGCAGGGATCATGGTTCAGCATCCTGCTCTGGGACACTTCAGCAGGGACGTGACTGGACCCCCGGCTGAAGGATGTCCTCCGAGCTGGCTGTGCCACCCGGCTGTCGAGCTGAGTTCAATAATGTTTAATTTGCAGGCACGAGTTTTGGTCCAAGTCTTAGATTGATTAAATGTCCCCAAACTCTGTCACCAGAACAGCAGCTAAATCAGATTTGACTGGGCGTGTTTGTGTGCGTGTGGGTCGGCAGCCGGATTAAACACATCCTGGCAGTTCAGCAGCAGAAAGTACCTTTCTTTATCTCCTTCTTTACTATCCCTTCTTACTATTCTATAAAGAAGCCTGCATACACTCACACTCGCTTAATAAAAATGTCAAAACCACAAAACTTTTTTTTTTCTTTTTTTAAGGCAGTCACATGGTTTCAACTAAAGTGCAGGTCCTCATGGGGGCAGTAAAGCCTCCAGCCTGCACAAAGATTAATTGCACTGCAATGAGCTATAACTTTTAAGTTGGCGTGTCATTGTGTATTAAAAGTCAAAGTCACAAATCACCTGAGGTCTGACTTCACAGCGCGCCTATCTCTCCCTGTCATCTTTGCAATCAGATTACATTAGAATTTCTTTAGTACAAATTAGCAATTCATGACTTATTATTAATAGCGTTATTATTGCAAGTGCTACAACTAAAGTCAATACAGACTGTGGCTCCAGAGGCAATTTTTTTCTTCCACTGTGAGGACTGCAATAGCATTTGTGAATCTGAAACTATAAAATACATAATGAATAAGAGATTTGTCAAACAACAGTCCCACAGCAACAAAAGGCTTTCTTCAGGCAACATTTTGACCACAGGGTCCTTATCTGTCCTTAAGAACTTAAGAACTGAACCAATGTCAAAAATTTAGTCAGTGGGCAGCAACATATACATAATAATCAGAAAAAGCGTTGGTGCTAAAGCCTCAAAGGTTTAAATGTGACAGCCCTCATAGACAAAATTGTGGACAAAATTAAACTAAACTGAAGTTTTACAACAAAATAACTCAAGCAATGTGCATATAACTGGCAAGAGTTCAAACATGATTCTTAATGAAGGGTAGAATGGCGGGAAGGTTATTTTCTACATCTTTTAGAATTCTTTCAGTTACACACTTCACACTCATCAGCCACTTTTTTGGTACACCTGTTAAACTGTTCGTTAAACCAGATATCTAATCACCCAATCACATGGTGGCAATTCAACACATTTAGGCATGTAGACATGGTCAAGGCAACCTGCTGAAATTCAAAGTCAGCATCAGAATGGGGAAGAAAGTTGATTTAAGGATATTTGAAAGTAGCGCAGTTTTTGGTGCCAGGCAGACTGGTTTGAATATTTCAGAAACCACTTTTCTGCTGGGAGTTTCCCACAGAACCATCTCTAGGGTTTACAGAGAATGGTCCGGAAAAGAGAAAATATCCAGTAAGCGACAGCTCTCTGGTAAAAAATGTCTCGAAAAGATCAGGGGAGAATGGCAAAACTGACAGGTTTGAAGCAAGAACGCAAAAATCCGTTCCTTACAACCAACATATGCAAAAGAATGCGCAACATATCAATCCATGGGCTTCAGCAGCAGAAGACCACACTGGGTACCACTGTGCTAAGAACAGGAAATGTAGGCTACAACTCACATGGGCTCACCAAAATTGGGCAGTACAAGATTGGAACACATTGCCTGGTCTGATGAGTCTTGATTTATGCTGATATATTTGTTGGCAGGTTCAAAATTTGATGTAAAGGGCAAGAACGGATCCTTCTTCTCTGTATCATTGGTTCAGGCTGCTGGTGCGGAGCCTTCCTACCTGTCATTGTTGCTGACCATGTAAATCCCTTCATCACCACAGTGTGCACAATTGCTTCTAGCAGGATAACGTGCCACATCACAAAGCTCAGACCATCTAAAGCTGGATACTTGAACATCTTAATGAGCTCACTGTACTCAAATGGCCTCCACAGTCACAAGATCTTAATCCAGTAGTGGACCTTTGGAATGTGGTAGAACAGAAGGATCTTATCATGTATGTACAGCTGACAAATATACTGTGTGATGCTATCATGCAGACCAAAATCTCTGAGAAAAGTCTCCAACATCTTGAAGAATCTATGTTGTGAAGCATTAAGGCAGTTGTGAAGGCAAATGGGAGTTTAACCCAGCACCAGCAAGGTGTACACAATAAAGTAGTCAGCAAGTATATATAACTCTAAGAAATTTCCTTGCAGAAGATGCAATTGAAATATTACATCAATGTGTTGCTTAAACTATAAGCCATATAACATTCAGCAGTTTTGTTGCCAAAGTACACTTATTTTAGTGTTTATATTATAATTATTTGCATGCATCAAAAAACTGTATCCTACTGTAAGATTCTCAAAGATATTAAAGACATATTTAGATAGATTCACCAAATCTCCTGCAATTTTAAAGCTCAAGATAGAGTTTCAAAAAGCCAGAAGTTCAGATAATTCTGCCTATCTCTGCTCGACATCTCTGTAGCTGCCTCTATATTCTGACATTTAACCATGTCAATTCTCTTCTTATTAAGTCCTAATAGGTTTTGTAATGTTTTATTAATGTGGTGTCAGCTGGTTAAATTAATTTGAGGATGTTAAACAGGTTCTAGAGTCAGCTGAGAGCCATGCTATAACAGTGTTGAGTGTCCCCAATGATAAACTAATTCATTTAAATACGGGAGAGCCAACAAGTGCAGGTCACAATGTATTAAGCTTTCTGGCTACCACAGGGTTGTCTTGTAAGGTGCTGAATTTACAAATAAAGCTGACCTGAACATTCCCTTTCTTAATAAGTTTTTTGTCCATTAGCAAGGATAGAGGATCATTATCGCTATGGGCAATGTCCCTGTTCAGAATGTTGAATAAACTCTATTAAATGTGAATGCATCATTAAATAAGTCTCGTACTGTGTGAGATGGTCTCCTGTTATCTACTTGCAACAGTCGCAAAACAAATCTGACCTTTACGTTATAATCCACCTCATTAAAATCAAAAAAGATCCCTTGTGGATGGTGTTTTATTATCCGTTTATACAACTAGTATAATCCTGTTAATACTGAAGCTATTCCACATATAGCAAGAAGTAATATCCTCACCACACATGCTTCACAAGACAACCCATGTAACTTCCTATGGGAAATATCTAGTATCCTATAAAACCTGTAGACTTGAGAAATAAAAGTTCTGACCAGGACGACTTCACTGAACATGTCAGGTTATGGTTACATGGCTTCAAAATCTGACTGATTTAATTACTAAATGTGTAATGTAATAAATCACCATTAAAACATCATTTGAAAAACTGTTACCTTAAAGTCACCTGCATTTTGACTTCTGCAATTTTGGGCATTGTTGTGTTTTATTCGTATTCATTCAGGTCTTGATTCTGTGTTTACATAGGCTGGTGGTGCTGTGGTGTTGTTTCCTCCATGTGTCTTTTTTATTTGGTTTGGTTTGTATTTATTATTCTCTTACTTAGGGCTAGCACTGTTGCCTCACAGGAACAGGGTCCGGGTTCAAGTCCAACAGCCGGCTACCCTAGGCCCTTCTGTGTGGAGTTTGCATGTTCTCCCCGTGCTTGCGTGGGTTCCCTCTGGGTGCTCTGGCTTCCTTCCATAGTACAAAGACATGCCAAGGGGGCTAGGATAAACGGCGATTCTAAATTGACCGTGAGAAAACAATACGCCTCGCCAGCGCGTCGATGGTAGGTCATATCTCACTTCAATATGACAAACAAAGCTGGAAGTCTTAAGTGAAGGGCTACATCCTGCAGTGGACGGAGACAGCCTAAATAACTATTTTCTTACTCACTTTCTGTTTTGTTTGTTATGGCCTACATTAATTTCAGCTATGTTTCATCTCCCTCTTGTTTCCGATCTCTCTCTTTGTGTGTACGTATAGGCCTATCTTGTCTTGGTCCTGTTGTCTTTCTGTTGCCCCTTGTCATCCTGTAGCTGTAAATTTGAGTTTTCATGCCATCCTTTGAGTTTTTGTGCTTTATGAACTTCTGTCTTCTTATTTTGAGTTCTTTGCAACCGTCAAGTTTGAAGAATCATAAGTTAAATAAAGACTTTAGATTCCACCTGTGCCTGCCTGAGAGTTCAGCTTTGTGTCCTGTCCTGTATGGCTACGTCCTCCCCAAAACATGTTTGTAGAATCATGACAATATTATGACATTTTCAGCCATCACGACTACTGCCTGGTTTTGCTAGTCAGCAAAATTTTGGCCACTGCCATGTTGTTTGTTGGAGGCATAGTGACCAACTGTTGCTCATTAAAATCAAAACACACCTTCAGATCTTTGTGGGTACACACCTAATTTTAAATCTCTGCGGTATCCAAATGAATTACTTATTTTAAAATAAATGTTTTTACTACAAACTGTTAGGATGTTTTTACTTTGTTTTTCATTGCTGAAGTTTGGGATTTTTACATTGAAGCCACCCTCCAGTGGCCACTAGAGGAACTGCATTTTCTGGTAATTCTGTATTCTGTTTCCAGCCTGGAAGTACTGGCACTTGCTTTAAAAACATTCCATATAGCCGTTTTTTTTGTTTTTTTCCCCCCCCTCTGGTGAGGTAACTGAACTGCCATTTTGCAAAAGGTTTGTCAGATAGTCAGACAGCAAATCTTGCAATGAGCAGAGTTATATTTTGTGATTGTAATGAACCCAGTTGCAATACAGACAGCCCTGCTTAGAGTAATGTAATTACATTTCATGAATGGCTAACTCTAATATATTTATATCAATATATTGAGACTTTGCTCTAGTTACTCTGTTATCAGAGTTACAGACATCGACTGTTGTCTGTATATATGAGCTGAGCCAAAGATTTGGTTGGGCAGTGTACCTGTTGCTCAAGTCATTCTGTAAAACTCACCACCTGCAAAACTTGAGACCTTAAGTAATTTGTTAGTTTGGAATTGGGGGAGGAGGTAGAGCAGGTCATCTTCCAACAGGGAGGTTGGTGGTTCAAGCCCTGGCTTCTCTAGTCTACATGCCAAGTACCCTTGGGCAAGACACTGAACCCCAGATTGCTCCGGATGAATCCACTAGCGTGTGAATTTGTGCATTATAGTTAAATGGGGTTAAAAGGCATATAATAAAGCACTGTATGAATGTGTGTGTGAATGGGTAAATGAGGCTTGTAGTAAAAAACGCTCTGAGTGCTCACTTAGAGTAGAAAAACACTATATAAGTACCAGCCCATGAAATTTCACCAGCTGATGAGAATTTGGTTGCTCTTATCCTTCCAGCGACAGCAGCCTTTGGATGATAGCTTTTGTCTCCTAAGATTTCTCTACCATTTAAAATATAATGATTAGCGATGAAACAAATTCCATTTTTGAAGCCTCAAGCTGACATTTCCAGTCATCCACCCTACAGCATATTGTAGCCTATTTTTAATTTCACTCTAAATCACACCTTAACTTACAAAATAATCATGTTGTATTCAATAAAACTTGAAACTAGTGATTGAGATCATGAACTCATGTTTACTCAGGCCATAGCATTCCATAGAGTAATATCTGCTGGCTATCAGAAAGAATGTAGGTTTAAGGTTCTTCTGCATTAGCTTTAAGACTTTTTTTACAGTCTATTTTTTCAGTCTATATCACTTTGTTTTTTTGTTTTTTTTTTTACTATTTCACTCAACACAAATTTAAAATGTCCATATGCATAAATGCATGGAAATGACAATAAATTGGATATTGAAGTAAGAAAACGAAGGTTAGCAGACATACGAGGAGAAAAGGTCATTTTCTCTCAGTAATTGTAACATGAAAGAGATGAAAAAACTGAGAATGAGGCACAGGGATGATTTTCTGTCACTACGTGCTTTACTCTGAGACAAGCAGGCAGCTGCGAGGTGAAGTACCATGTAAACAACAGTGTAGCAGCTTCCCAGAGGGTAAAAGATTGGTTCACCGACTTCTGGCATTGCACACAAACAGCTGAGTCCAGCCAAAGTCTTCACACATTCTCACACCATACAACAATGCTTGTTGGATCTGCTACTGCTCTACCTGCCACCTGTGCAGCTAACAAGCCAGTGCGGAGGTTGCAATGTTCTATTCTCACAGTGCGGTGAGATGGAAGGAGTAAAAGTTGATATTAAACACTGACTAGTGTAAAAAGCAAGAAAGACAACAGAGACAAAATACAAATGAATAAATAATGAAGCAAACAGCACTGACTGGAACCACACGCTGCTTTCTTTGTTTGTGGTCAACTATTTTAAAAAGTTCGAAGCGAGCGCTTCCAAACTTTTTGCAACTGTGTGCTGACAAGCAACCAGAAAGACACAATGAAACATGACTTCCTTTAAAACATGCTTTTAGACCAAAGTGAAAGTGGAATTTTCAAATACCCCAGAAAACTCGAAAACTGAATTGACAGAAAAGGCAGACATAAATACTTCTATACAACCAAAACAAGTGGTGTCATGTTGTGTCGGGCTTAACTTTAACTTGGGCAGTGCTGATGTGGGAACATGCTTCTAGAAACCCAGAGGGGACATCGACGCTAAAGATATTTTCCTTCTCCAGCTGTGCCTGCTGCTCAGCAGGACCGTGTTACCCCCCTGAGGAATGCCCCACAAGCTGTTTTGTTGCAGAGAAAACCCCCTGTAGTCCTCTCTGATTCTGCTCTCCTAGTGTTTCTTCAAGAGCCATTGACTGATAAGTGCTTTACTTTCAAGTTTTTGCCAAAACAGTATTTCAGTCTGCAGCATTAGAGCCATTTGTAATCAGCCACAATAAAATGCTATGAAAGTCTGACATAAAAAGCTGGCCACTCTACTTCTACAGCTACGGCTCATGGTTCCATGACAGCTGTGAGTGATACTTGCAAGTCTTTGGTAAATGACAGAGAGAAAAGAAAAATAATTTTTAAAAAAAATCTGTGAATTCAAGCATTTCCTTCAGTCCCATTGTCACAGATGTATAGGTGTAAGTTGGATTATTGCAAAGTAGAAGCAGTGGTTAGCTCTGTTGCCTCACAGCAAGAGAGTCCAGGCTCGAATCCAGCAGCCAGCCAACTTAGGCCCCTCTGTTTGTGTGGGTCCTCTCTGGGTACTCCAGCAGTCCAAAAACATGCAAAGTGTTTGGGTCAATTGGCTAATATAAACTAACCGCAGGTGTGAATGGTTGCCTGTCTCTCTGTGTTGGCTCTGTGACAGACTGGCGACAGTTCAGGATGTACCACATCTTTTGCCCTATGACAGCAGGGATAGGCTCCAATGTCCCCTGCAACCCTGAAGTGGATAAGTGGATGAGGATGAAGATGGAAACATTTCAGAACCACAGCAATTTGGTTACAACACCCCATATTATGAAGGGATTTCATAAAAGCTCCTCTACATGTAATGAGTAGGTGGCGCAATACATTTTTCCATGTAGCATATATTATGGAATTACACTGGTGTTGATAGACTATAGAAGTAGCTCCCTCATGATCATTGTTCAGAGAAGTCCTGTTGTGAAGCCTAAAGGTGAGACTATTTGCTCTTGCCATACTGGTATTTGAAAGAGGACAAGTTCCTACAGTGGCTCTGAGTTTTATTGTTCTTTTAGATTCTGATGGGACTATAATTTATTAAGTGAACATCAGGTTGTATCCACTTGGAACTAGTAACTGAAATAAACTAGTTTCATTACAGCAAAGTCTTTACAGAGATCATAGATCAAAGGAGTCAGAAGGCTGTGTTCCCAAAGTTTTATACAATAAGACTTTTTTCCCCAACTAGAGGAATTCCCCAATGCTGGCAGTTGGAAGGAATGCAGCTTTAACTCAGTGTAGCATTAAATTCATTTTTCCATACCTGGAAGGTACAACAAAGTCTATGATTCTCAATAATCTAAATTTGGTGTTATTTTGTTGTTTTATTTAAAACAACAATCATATAGCTAGAGTTTCTAATTTTATTTCCCTCCCTTGTACCAGGAAAAGTCAAAACCTCTCAGCTCTGTGTCAGGTTGGCATTAAAACTGGAGTTTTCTGTCTGTAATGGGTTTGTTTTTTCCTTTCTTCTTCTTTTTCTTCTTATTTTTCGGATGTTGACTTTTAAAGCAAATTCGACCTAGTTAATACAGCTGTTAGACTAAGTCTAATAATGAACTTTGTGTTAAGATAAAGTTCAACATTGATCTGAAGCCTACCATTTGTTATGTTAATCTCTGTGAAACTGGGAGTGTAAGATGGTTGGTGCTGATGCAACTATGTAGAAATTAACTGGGGAACAGTACGGTCACTGACATCCACAATACTCTTCCTCAGGTTGAGAAGGCTCTGGTTGCTGTACATCAAGGAGACAGGACTGGAAGGACTGAGAGAATTAAAGAGCGAGCATGAGAGGGACACTGAGAAAAGTTGATAGCATATTCTGAAAAAAAGAAAGCTTTCAAATGTT
>VUQH01020705.1:1564-13513 GCA_015106775.1 Etroplus canarensis | reverse complement strand
GAAAATGAAATGAAATAATGATTTTATTACTTTCTTTGAAGTCAGAAGTTTCCATACACAAAGATTACTATATCTTTAAACAATGTGGGAAAGCCCAGATGATGATGTCATGGCTTTGGAAGCTTCTGATAGGTTAACTGACAACATTTGAGTTAATTAGAGGCTCACCCTGCATGTATTTTAAGGCCACACTCAAACACACTACTTCCTCATTTGACATTATGGGAAAATCAAAAGAAATCAACCAAGATATCAGGAAGAGAACTGTGGAGCTCCACAAGTCTGGTTCAACCTCGGGTACAATTTACAGATGCTTGAAGGTGCCACGTTCATCTGTTCAAACAATTATCCACAAGTATAAACAACATGGGAATGTCCAGCCATCATACCGTTCAGGAAGCAGACGGGTTCTGTGTCCCATTGATGAATGTTTTTTGGTCCGAAACATGCGAATCAACCCCAGAACCAAAGCTAAAGACCTTGTGAAGATGATGGCTGAAGCTGATAAGAGTATGTCATTATCCACAGTCAAACGAGTCCTGTAACGATATGGGCTAAAAGGCCACTCAGCCAGGAAGAAGCCTTTACTCCACAAGCAACATAAAAAAAGCCAGATTACGGTTTGCAAACGCACACAGGGACAAAAACCCTCATTTTTGGAGACATGTCCTATGGTCTGCTGAAACTAAAGTGGATCTGTTTGGACATAATGACCATCATTACATTTGGAGGAAAAGGGACAACAAAGGACAACAAAGTCAATGCTTTGGAGTGGCCATCACAAAGCCCTGATCTCAATCCCATAGAAAATTTGTGGGCAGAATTGAAAAGGCTTGTGTGACCAAGGCGGCCTACAAACCTGACTCAGCTACATCAGTTCTGTCAGGAGGAATGGACCAGAATTCCAACTATTGTGAGAAGCTTGTGGAAGGATACCCAAAATGCTTGACCCAAGGCATACAGTTTAAAGGCAATGCTACCAAATACTAAGGAAATGTATGTAAACCCAAGGATTCCACACCAGCTACCTCCACCTTTGTATATACACACTGATTTTAAGAAGAAAGACTTTGCACATTTCATCACCTCATTGTAAATATTGTGTTTCATTAAAAACCTTCCTGAGTCTGTCCACAGTCACAGGGCAATAGATTCAAACCCACAGCCAATTTAGAATCACTATGCCTGATTAAACTAACATGCATGTCTTTGGACTGTGGGAGGAGTACCCACTCAGCCACAGGGAGAACATGCAAACCCCACACAGAAAGGTCTTAGTTGACTGGAGGTTCAGCAGATTGTCCCTTCTGAGTGAACTAAAGGAGATACAACCCTGTTACTTTCATTACAACAACAGGGTTGCAAATCAGTGCAAGTGCTGGTGTTTTCCCAGACAAAGATGCTAGCTGTAGAATGTAATGAGCAGTGAAACTCAAGGTTGAGCTCAGCTCTATGAATAAAGGAAGGAAACTTTGACAAGTTATCTTCTTTTAGTAATATGGCTAATAGGGTTGCATCGGTTAGAGTGACACAAAGTCTAACCAGAAAAATCCAGAACACATCAAAAATGACTTTGTTCTTCTCATGATGTTAGCACATAGTGTGATGATGTCATTTAGGCTACGTTCACACTGCAGGCAATTATGATTCTTTGCTGCGATCCGATTTTTTCACGTGGTTGTTCGCATTATAATTTAAATGTGACGCCATCAGACTCCAGGGTGAACCGTGTCCTGAAGAAGACATGACGCCACACGCAGCACGCTGTGTTTACACCAGTAAATATGGATGCTACACATGTCAGCGTGTGAGTAAAACTTCACTTTCTTTCCACTGACTAGCTCCATCAACACTGTCTGCCATGCTTGTTTGGTCCATTGTTGGCATTTGCTCTCGCCGCGTCTCGCCTCCTCCGGCGCAGAATTATGACATCTGTCTCACTTCAGTGAAGGAAACATGGATGAAATGTGACATGACCGTTAAGACTGACGTCACTTTGAAAAACATCAGATACGTATCTGATTTAGGACCACATATGGAAGTGGAAGTCTGATCTGTGCTGTTCAGACTGTCATGAAAACATCAGATTTGGGTCACTTTTGCCTGCAGTGGGAAAGTAGCCTTACTCTCCTCTGGGTTAGGGGCTGAGTGAGGTGGAGCCCCCAGAGGGTTTTACAACAACGCAGTGTCATCAGCATATCTGAGATTATTGATGTTAACTCCACCAACTGTCACTCCTTTGTATTCTTCAGTACGTGTGATGACCAACTCTCTGTATAAGCTGAAGAGGCAGGGAAACCGGACACAGGCGTGAAGAACCCCACATCTGATTTCATTTTAGAAATTTTATTTTATTAGTCCTGATTAAAGCGAATTCGTTGTCTATACCTGCAAATTTCCTCTTCTTCCATGTAGTTATAAATGGAATAAACAAAGAGGCCTGGACTTTTGTATAAATTGGCTACACATCCTAATTAGTGGGACTGTTTGCTTTGCAACAATCCCACTAACTATATTTAGTATTCATTCATAGTGCAAACGCTGCCATCATCCCAGCAGAACCAGCAACAAGGTAACCAAGTTTACCATTGCCCTCAGCACCAGCACTGGATGTCTCCTCTTGTGGACTCTGTTGCGTGCAAACTTTCTGTGCAGCAGTCCTCATTTTCCTGCTCCAGGTTCTTGTTCTTCAGCCTCATAGACTTCTTCTCTTGCATTGTCATATTGTCGTGGTGTTCAGTAGCTTTGGAGGTTTGAACTTCCTGAAGGAAAGCTGTGTCTTTTTGGGTCGTTTTTTTCTTTGTTAGATTCCATTTAGATTGCAATGTTACACTTAGCTTTTAGCTCTTGAACCTTGCATGGGTGAGCACTGCTCTCATGTCTTATTGCCTCCTGTCCATCATCGTGCAGCTGTTTGGGAAGCTCCTAAACTTGTTCTCCCAAAGCTGGATTCTGTTGTGTCATACATGTAGCATGCAAGCTTTCTGTGCAGCAGTCCTCATTTTCCTACTCCAGGTTCTTCAGGTTTAAAGGCCTGAAGTGAAACAGACGTCATAGTTCTGGCAAGACGCGGTGAAGTCCAGCGTAAACAATGCGGCAAACAAGCATGGCAGACAGTGTTGATGTTGCTAGTCAGTGGAAAGAAAGTGAAGTTTTACTCACACGCTGATGTGTAGCATCCATATTTGCTTGTGTAAACACAGCGTGCTGTGTGTGACGTCACGTCTTCTTCTTCAGGGCCGTGGACCATTCACACTGGAGTCTGATGGTGTCGCATTTAAATTATAATGTGAACGACCACGCAGAATCATCAGATCTCAGAAAAAAATCAGAACTGAGTGTGAACGTAGCCTAAAGTGCTTGGGTAAAGATGCCCGTCGAGGCTTACCTCTCATATATGAACTCCTCATCTGTGCTGAAGTAGTGTGTGTTGGCTGTGTTCTTAGGTTTGACCCGTAGAGTGGCAAAGTACAGGCGGTCTGCAGTGCGCGCGCACACACACACACACACACACACACACAGGAAGACAGGCAGATAGATAGGATTGCATTACTGATGTGTGTTTTAGGTTCAGGTTCTCACACAGACCTGGCTACATATCAAGGACACAGAGTAGCAGCCCCCTCTTTTACCCATCAAACCAAGCTGCTGAATTAAAACAGCTTTGGTTTCTCTGTCTCAGATATTTCAGCTCCCCCGTTTAACCGCTGGACCAGAGGAACACATTCTCAAATCTCCTGTCCTCAGACAACACACTGGCGTCGGTTACTTAACCTGATTTAATAAAACCTAATCCTTGCACTGCTGAAATTGTTTTTTAGCCGAGCCACTCAAAGAATGTAATCACTTACAAAACAGATTATAAAAGACAGGTGGTGGCCTTATAGAAGATTTAGGAGCTCTTTTTTTAAATCAAGGCTTGCTTTCAGTTGATAGGCAAAGGTGTCTTTTTTTAAACCAGGTTTAGTCATAGCTGAACTGTCACCTTTAAACTGCAGTATATTGTTATCTTAGATAAATGTAAGTCACACTGAAGCTTTTTATTGTCTTAGCTGTTTGAAAGGATAAAAGAGCCAAAATTCAGCAAGCAGTTCAGTATTATTCATGTGGGAATCTATAGTGTGCCTGTGGTTCTGACTTTGTAATCCTTTTATATCCCCACAGACACTTGTGGTGCGTCAACAGGAGTCTGTAGCTACTCAGCAGGTCCTGGTATACACTGTAAACCTGAAGAAGTTCACAGAACTCAAAAAATAAAGGCAATCTGTTGCAATTTAGAGTTGCCAGTTAAAATCAGCCATGCATATCTTTGGACTGTGGGTGTGAGTCGGAGTACCCACAGAGAACATGCAGGCTCCAGTGGATTTGAACCCAGGACCTTCAAGCTGTGAGGCCACCGTGCAGCCCGGTGTGACGGCAGACTGTGCCACTTATATTTAGCGCTACTGACTTCAACAGTTTGAGGAAATACTTCTGTTTCAACCTTGCTCTTTCTTCTTAATGGCTGATTTACAGTATGGTGTCAGTCCCACTGAGAGCCTACATACAGTGCTGCGGACCATCATCTGCATATTTTACCTGTTTACTGCCACCAAGGGGCAGTATCCCTAAACAACCGGTCTGTGAGCTGCTCTTGCTTTCTCTTGTTGGTCTTTCAGTCAGCTGCAGCCACTGTCTATGATTCTCATGCTGTTTTTTTAATCTTTGATGCTTTTTTCTCCCTGTACATGGGGAACTGTACCGTTGCTCCCATTCCTGTCCCAGCGTACTTTTCAGCCAATCAGCCATCAACCTGTGTGCAGCATCATCCGTGTTGAGCTACTTGCTGTTGGTTTTTAGAAGGACTGCATGCAAGCACGTCTGCATGGGTTACATTCCCATCTGCGTTGGCTCAGTTCAGTCTGTTCAGACAGTCTGTATGGACAGACTGGCGATCTGTCCAGAGTGTTCCACCTTTCACCCAATAACAGCTGGGATAGGTTCCAGCTCCCCCTGCGACCCTGAATGAATGAATGACAAAAATAAATACATGCAACCATGGGACAGCAGTGGCTCAGTCTGTCGGAGGACTTGGTTGGGAACCAGAGGGTGGCTGAGGCCTCTGGCTCAAGACCTGCCTGAACCTGTAGGCCCACCCAAGATCTGCCAGTTCAAGATCTTGCAGAAATCGTCTTTGGCCATTTGGAGACTCAGGGGTGACTGGATGTCCCTTTCTATGTGGGAATCCACAGCATCTTAAAGACAATGTCCCACATTTTGATTGCAGGACATGCACTTTTTGAAGTCTGGCTTTTACCTGGTGTATGTGAAGAAAGCTGTGAGGGATTTTTATTAAAGTCAAGTGAAGGTTCATCAAATGCTACGCCAATCAGGGAAGGTTACAAGTCACTAAAAAGCAACAAGCTTTGCAGATTTTGGTGAATATGACAGAAAATACAACCAAGAAAACAAAGAAACAGATATTTTGTCTCTTTTGTTAGAGTTATTTTTCCAGTTCTGCACAAGGGAAAACATGGTGTGAAGTGGTGCAACATATATGTGTGTCATATTTGGTTAAAAATTGCTCAAATTGTCAGATATGGCTAAAAATGGTTTTCCAATCTATGAATGAATCCGCACTGGAACCCAGAGATGGTTATCAGGCAGAGCAGCAGCATACAGGAGCGAGGCATAACCTTCACACTGTATTGGACAGAGGACAGCGTCACACTCCAACTGTACAAAGACTTTGCACATTCTGGTTTATTGACTTAAACACCCCTGGACTTTTAATCCTGCCCAGTGAGTCCTCTTTACTGTGCTGTGAATTTATTGACTTAAACACCCCTGGACTTTTAATCCTGCCCAGTGAGTCCTCTTTACTGTGCTGTGAAAACTTATGAGTTCAATTAACTCAATAAAAGGAAGAAAAATTGGAGAAACTTTCTTGAAAATTTGTGTTTAGTGTTCTCAGTTGTTTTGATCATTTTTGCACATTCAGGTTTACAGGGTCGTACAGGTCACAGCAGAGTTATTATAGTTCTGTATTTTCTGATTAGTTTTTATTTTTATTTCATTTTGAGTTTCTGTTTTGAATTCAGTTTAGTTTCAGTTAGTTTCCAGAGTGGGTTTGCTTGTTTCAGTTTAGTTTTTATTGTTTGAAAATGTTTAGTTTTAGTTGTTTTTTATTAATTATTATAATATGGATGGTATGTGTCAGCGGAAGATTTAAGATGTTTTGATCAGAAATGACAACACAAACACAACACTTTGTGAAGGCAGATGAGTCACAATCATGTAAACATCCTGAGTCAATAAACAGAAGCATCAAAGCCTCATCAGACAGACTGACTGACCAAATTTAATCCAACTGACGAAGACTAGAACTAAGGACATTTCCTGTATATTTTTATTTTAGTTCATTTCCTAAGCCCACAATGTTGTTTTAGTTAGTTTTACCAAACTATTTACCAAAAGTCTAGTTTTTACTTTTATTTCCGTTAACTAAAATGATTTTCTCATGTAGTTTTATCTTTTAGTTTAGTTTTAGTTACTATAGTAACCTTGGCTCACAGCTCTCTCTCTCTCTCTCTCTCCTTTAATCTAATCCTTCCAAAGGAGCGCAGAAGTAGAGTACTTTCAGTCACCAGTTTGAATCCCGCCCTTGTTGCATCTGTACAGTGTGATGTCTCGTTTCTATTAACAGTACAAAATAACTAAATAATAGAAATGAAATGTGAGAGTTTGGACCTTTCTGCTCAACTTACCTTTAATAAACTCTGACTGCTCATATTCCTCTGCCATTGGACCGCCTGTCCAGAGCTCAGCCGGCTTCACAGATCCTGTGTGGTTATCTGCTGTGACAACACCCCCACCTCACTGTACAGCACCTCTGGCATCACCGGGACTACAACTGTCCAACCTGAGAGAAAGTCTCACTGTGGCAGGTCCCCTGAAGACCCGCAGATGTCTCAGTCCCTCCGTGTCTCATTAAAATGTTTCCCACAATATTCCGGCGCACAGACACTGAGACACTGAGCCACAGGAGCTCTAATCTCTGCTGCTCTGCACATGCTCAGTGAGTGCTCTCTCTCTCTCTCTCACACACACACATACACAGAAACACACACGCACACATGTATATACACTCACACTCACTCACACACACATACACACACACATACACATACACATGCACATACATGTGTACACGAGTACACAGAAACACACTCACACACACAGACTCTCTCACACACACACCTATACACTCACACACACACACAAAAACACACTCACACACACAGACTCTGACACACACACACATATATACACTCACACACACACACACACACACACACACAGAGTACAATACACACACACACACACACACACACAGAGTAAAATACACACACAACTAACATGATTTTAAATAGGACTGTGAGCTCTCATGATCCCAGGAGCTATGTTGTCAGGGCCGTTCACCCCTGATAGGGTCTCCCAAGATAAACAGGTCCTGGGTGAAGAGCCAGTCTAAGAGCGGTCCTAAAGGATCCCAGTGATAAATAATAGTTCAAGGACACAGTGGACCCCACCCAGTTTGGGGTTAACGGTGCCCCGCCCTGGAGCCAGGCTCGAGGGAGGGGTTCGATGGCAAGTGTCTGGTGGCTGAACGGAACCCAGCCGGGCTCAGCCCGACACGGATATACCCTCCAGTAACCTCACTACCCACAGGCAGGATCATAGGGGTCCGGTGCTATGTGGATTGGGTGGCAGTCGAAGGCAGAGTCCTTGGTGGTCCAAGCCCCGGCATGGATAGAAATCATTTGCAGACAATGATGGTCTGAAGTCCAGAACCCATGGACATCACCAAATGCTGTGTTTCCTCCCCTGAGATGCTCTGACAGGCCTTTACTGCAGCCACCTTCAGTTGCTGCTTGTTTGTAGGTCTCTGCCTTCAGTAACTGAAAAGTTGCTCTGTCAGGTTGAGATTAGGTGATTAACTTTGAACATTGAGGAATATCCCATTCTTGGTGTACTTTTGCACCGTGCAGACTTTCAGCTGGAATTCAAGGACTTTGACAAAATAATTGCATTAACTGTTTAAAGCCGTTTTTATTTATAGCACCCCATTTTCAGAGACTCAAAAGTAATGGGACAGTTGACTGACAAGCAGTTCCATGGCCAAGTGCAGCTTTTTCCCTCTTTATTTTATGACAAACTGAAGCAGATTAAAGACGTGGCATTTAAACCAAATGTTGAACTTGAACTCTTTGAGAGCCTTCCCTCTCCTGTGCATTCGGTGTTTTTGCTGTAATAAGAGTTCGTCTGCAGTCTACATTACAATGATTCACGCTGCAGACTGAGTCGTCTGGACTGCTGAATGCACTCTAGCCTGCTCCCGTCACCTAAAGGTGCAGAGCCAAAGCCTGGGTGCCAAATGTCTGAGCTCCCTGATTGCCCGGCTGAGCTGTGAGTTTCACACACAGCCAACTAAATCTGCACTTACATCACACAGTTACAAGAGTTTCTCATGGTGATTAGACAGTAAGTGTTTGCTTGGTTATTAAACTGAAGTTTTTAGAATCAGTAATCCTCCTACAGCCAGAGGGGGTTTCTCTTGTAATGTTTAAATGTGCTGATTTCTAAAGGTGCTGGTCCTTCACATGCTGCAGAGGATACTGTGTTACTGTCCCTGTGTCAGCCTGACTGAAATATCTCTCAACTCTTAAGACTGACTGCACCTGAGTTTTCTGGACCAGTCGGAGGATCAGTCCTCCAGATTCAGTCTGCCCTGAGGATAGGGTTTATCATTTCCGTTGCATTATGTTCAGGCACAAAACAACTTAGGGTAGTTTTCATTTTACTGATGTGTCTCTTCTCTTCCCTCACTCACCTCTCTTGCTCTGCAAGGAAGTAAGGTGAGGACAGAGGAACTATTGCTGGCAAATGAGAAATCTTTTGTAACGTCAGTCTCAAGCAGTGTCAGTACATGTGCATGTGTGGAGGCGCCTCATTTGTACATTAAAACCACCAGATATATTTCTGTTGTTCACACCCCTGTGTTTTCTTATTCTAAGCTCCTCCAGAAACCTCCTCATTGGCCTTACATGTTAAGGTTCAGCGTTTTGTTGACCCATCATCCACCCAACTTTCCTATGCATCAGCATACTCTGCTTGCTTTACCTCAGGGCCACTTTTGCTAAATGTTGGGGTTCAGGTGATGAAAATAAATATTTGTCTGATGGAATCAATGTTACATTTTTGGGAGAAAAAAAACATTTCATCCTATTTTTTGGAAACTTGGTGGCCCCCGCTGATGTATCAGTCACCCCCAGCCCTCTTCTACTCCTCGTTTTATTGGGTAGTGATATGCTTTCCGTCATCACATTTTAAAATAGATAGAATAAAAGTGATTATTTACAGGGATGGCGTAATAACCAAAAATGTGGTTTGTTACTTGCGGAGCAGCATTATAGTTCTGTGGTTAGGGCCATTGTCTCACAATAAGAGGATCCAGGATTGAATCCACCAGCTTGGACTCGTCTGTGCGGGTTTGCATGTTTTCCAGGTACTCCGGCTTCCTCCCACAGCCCAAAGACATGCAGAGGGGTTGGGTTAAGTGATGACTCTAAACTGACCATAGGTGTAAATAGTCGTCTGTCTCTTGTGCAGGTCTATCATTGTGCCAAAATTCAAAATCCTACAGATTTTGTGCTATCGTGATGACACCATGAATTTGCTGCGTGGTTGCACTAATGATCACATAGCTGCTTTTCAGGGGTGTGATGAAATGCCTAGAACTCAGTCAGTATGCCTCTGCTTTGAATCTGACATTGTGTGACCTTGACCTTTGACCTCACAATCTCATAAATGTTATAAGATCTTCTAACCATCATAGGCATTAACCACACAAAGTTAAGAAAAAGATCCAGCAATCCAGTCAGCTCCTGCAGTGGTAAATTTTTTAACGGACAGATTCACAGACCTTAAAAAATGTTCTTCTGCCCATTATGGTGATTTATCGTACAAGTATTGGCAATGATCTAGCAACCCAGTAAGCTCCCATGGAACAATAGTATTTTCATTGCTGACCCCACATGATCTTGATCTCTGACCCTGCAACCTCGAGAAAGTTATCAGCTCTTCAACCCAGAATATTAATTAACAAAAAATCTGGCTCAGATCCAGCAGCCCAGTAAGCTCATGTGATGGTAACAAGAATTTTGTTAATAACTCTGTGTGACCTTAACCTTTGACCTCACATCCCATAAATGTTATCAGATCTTCTACTCGTTGTAGGCACTAAACACCAAAACTTTGGTAAAGATCCAGTGAACAAATCAGCTCCTGTAGCAGTGACAAGACTTGTAACAGACAGACGGAGCCAAAGCACGTCACGTGTGCACAGCCATCAGCGGGTTAAAAATATCATGCATTCATGTTCAGAGCCTCCAGAGGGTAAATCCTTCTGATTTTGTTGCTCTCTTTTAGCGCCACTGTGTGGTTGATGGTTTTGAGTGAACAATTTCAACAAATATTAGATTCAAATTTGTAAACAAAACTTTGGTTTGAGACAAAATTTCACAAACTTTTCATTAATAATCCTTTGTGCTTATTTCTAATCAGTAAATTTTAGCATGATGCTGCATTCTCACGCTGTCAGCAGAATCACATAAACAGAGAACATTTCTTTGTGTTTGTTCTCCAAGGCCTCCATAAAACCACAACAGTTTCTCCACTTGACTCATTTTACTTTAACACTGGAGAAATTATTTCCCTACCCAGTGTTAATTTTTCCAAGAACGTGTGACATTCAAATTTAGCTCCGGTTAATAGACATAGTTTAAATGCCAATCATTCACAACTTGCGATGTTTATTTCTGTCTAATTTGAATAATATGTGAGTAAGATGTTTGTGTTTCCATGTTAAGCAGATCCTGTCTGTATTTTAGTATCATAGTTTATTTTTGTTTCTAATGCTGTCCTGACCTCATACTCCAACCTCTAACTCAGACAGCCACAGTCACACAGAGACCTCAGTGTATGGGCTGTAGTCCTATTCCTGGTCTTAGCGCTTCATCTGTACTACTTAACCAATTAGACATCAGATTACCAGCAGGTGGTGGAGCAGGGTCAGACCTGAGGACGGCTGCACCGTAACCATGAGCTAATTACAAGTTAAAGAATGATGGGTTGTCATGAAAGACTTCAGTTGCTCCACCTACTGGTTTTAAGAAAAAAAAACTGCTGTGTGTATGGAAAATGAAATAATATACTAAACAATAGTGTGCAAAAATCTTGACTCACCTTTCATTTCTTTGTATTTTACTTGGAAAATGTGAAATAGGTGCAACAATTTCTTAAATATGTGAAAACATAAATGGACTGAAATGGAGAACTGGACTGAACATGAGTGAAAAAGCAGCCAGTGTCCAAAGAAACACTGAAAGATCTTCAGAAAGCCTGGAGAACCACTTTAAAATGACAAGCAGGTCAAAATATAATGAAATCAAGGGGGGCTCGTAACTTTTGCACAGTACTGGATGAAAAGATCTTTTGTTTCTATCACCAGGGTACATCATTTAACATTTATTAATTTTGTAATGAAGAGGTGAGATGTAACACTGTGGATCACTGTACTTGCGCAGCTCTTAAAAGAACCTATGAACATATGAAGATTGGTCCTTCAGTGAAAGACTGCCACCTTGTGTTTGTTCACTTTTTGAAACCTGCTGTTTCTGCTTGGTGATTAATGCAATCTTTGCCAATAATGCACTAACACTGTTTCCTGATAAGTGATACCTGAATCTGATGGATTATAATGTTTGTTCTGTTTTTGGCATCACTAAAAGCACAATAGTGATAAAGATAAAACCTGAGATGAGCTTGTAGCTTTTTTATGCTTTTGACTTATGTGGAGACTTTATGTTATTTTTTTTTTTTTTTGGAACTGACGATTTAATTGTTTTA
>VUQH01020689.1:7905-23009 GCA_015106775.1 Etroplus canarensis | reverse complement strand
CAGCTCATGTTGAGAAGTTTGGAGACAGTGTCAGAGAGGCAAGCGAGGCGGAGATGGTTTGGACATGTTCAGAGGAGGGATAGTGGATATATTGGACAAAGGATGTTGAAGATGGAGCTGCCAGGCAGGAGGAGAAGAGGAAGACCAGAGAGAAGATTTATGATGTAGTGAAGGAGGACATGCAGAGGGTTGGTGTGAGAGAAGAGGATGCAAGGGATAGGGTGAGATGGAGGCAGGTGATCTGCTGTGGCGACCCCTAATGGCAGCAGCCAACAGAAGAAGAAGACATTTAGAAGTCATTTAGACTTCTGAAATATGTGTCATCAAGAAGTTAATCAGCATAGAGCAATGTGAAATGAAAGCTAAAACAACAAATGCAGTAAGTGGTTAAATAATACAGGCATCCACATTTCATCTTTTACAGCCATAAATGAAATATTCTCCACAGGGCTCACGTTTACAGTTCAGGTCACTTCTTCTTTCATCAGTGATGAAGTTTTGATGTTTCCACAGAAACCTTGTATCAGGAGTCGGTCGGGGAGTATGCCGTCATGAGCAATGAGGAGACACAGATAGAGGTACCATTCCTTCAGTGTTTTTCTAATGTCATCCCTGTCCCTCTTATACTAACACCCTTAATTAAACAGCTTGCAGATGATATGGCTCCTTCTGAATTAGCTCACTCAGCCAGTGAAGCGGAATTAGGATTCATCCTCCATTGCAGTTGCCACTCTGTTTAAATAAAACTTGGCTCAAGAGTTTAATTTCGTGAGCGAAGATTAAGGTTCTAACTTCTTGTTCAGTGCTGAATCCTTAAAAGGCAAAACCATTAGTTCAGCAAGGCTTCTAGAAAATTGAATAAAAGTGTAGCCAGCTCGCCACTGCTCTTCTCTACAGCAAAGTAACTGCTTATCCTTTTAGTAAAATTCAGTTTTACATGAATCAGGAGGTAGAGCAGGCTGTCCACGAATTGGAATGTTGATGGTTTGATTCCCAGCTCCTCCGCTTCTCTTGCATGTTATAGTGTCCTTGTTCCTTTAAGTATTGCTTGCAGTGTTTCCCCTTTTCCTTCATCCCTATCGACCTACTGTTATTTTCCCCACGCTTTCTTCCTTTCTCTCTTCCCTGCAGGACTGTTCGTCCCAGCAATGTCTGCAGCCTTCCAAAATTCACGTCCTCATTCTGGTCCTGCATGGAGGCAACATTCTGGACACCGGCTCTGGTACAGCACAACCTAAAAGTCACACCTTACAAATTCTCCCATCATACTAACTAACTACTTTACCATTATAGACTAATTTGCCTGTATTTATGTATTTAGAATGAGTCTTTTACTTACAAAAGTGAAAATAACGAGTTTATGTCTCACAGTGTAGTGGTTTGCATGTTTGCTTTGCAAGCCAAAGGTCTCTGGTTTGAGTCCAGGTGGGGACAGAAGCCTGTCTGGCTGCAGGAAGTTCAGCCAGGGGGCATCCAGTGTAAAAACTGTGCCAAATTACTGATGTGAATTTACCCACCATAGTTCCCCTTGGCGAATAGAAAAGATCTTCTAATTTTAACAGTTCAAATTAGCATATCCAAATTTTCCTGTTCCCATCTAAAAATAGCCCAGACTTCCAAACTATTGAATTGATAGTGGCATGAAACAGAGAAGCAAACCCTGGCAATGAACTGGCAAGAATTTTCATTTTTCCTGTGATAACTAAACCAATCATTTACTCAGTTTAATCAAGCAATGAAACTATTACAGTATGAAAACAGGAAATTACTTTAGCTATAATCTGAACCTTGTTAGGATGTCACATAATAGAGCTCATGAGAAAAAAATTAGATAACCAAAATAGCCAATAATAATAATAATAACTAGTGGTGGTTTATGCATTTGTCTTACAAGTGAAAGGCCCCTGGTTCGATTGCAGGTGGGGACACAAGCCCCTCTCAACCATGGGGGGTTGTCTCATGAAGGGCATCTGGCGTAAAACCTAATTTGCTGTGGCGACCCTTTGGGGAAAATACAAGGGAGCAGCCGAAGATACATTTTAATGGCTAGCTCTCTGTGGTCATCGTGTGACCACTAAAAGTGTAGCCCCAGTTTCTTCATAATAAACCTGACCTGATTCTGCTTGATGTGATGTGAAGCTGGATTCCATGGTCAATTTTTTTATTTTTTAATGAGAATTTGAAGATCAAGAACCAACTGATTCTGTAAATCTGTAATTTCTTTTTTTTTAAAATAGATTTCAGCCCCGGCAACATGGCGGCAGACACCACATGTTTGTTTCGTGCAGATCAGATAACAGTCACAGAGATACGGCTAAAAATGTAAACATTTTACAGAAAGTGCCACCTGGTGGCCAGTCAGTATTTTCAAGCTGGCTGAAAATCTAATCAGTGACAGACCTCCATCAGGTCCTGTGACAAATAGATTTGCATTATCGCTCTCACATGAACGATTTGTGGTGACAGTTGTAGCTAAAATCCCACGATCGATTTGGTTTTTGTTTCATGCAGATTGAATGAAGAGTCACAGAAAAAGAGCTAAAAATGTATGGGTTTTATTAACCGATTTAAGTTGCGTCACCAGTAGTCAGCAATGGGGGCAGACACGGCATGGTGTCACCTTGGACATGTGTGATCTCACACAATCAGTTTTGTTTTCATTTTATGCAGATCCCCTATCACTCAGCCAGGTGTGCCACTTAACTCCAGGAGGCCTTTTTAATATGAAATAATGCAGATGATGCTGTCAGGTTAAAGGAGAATGAATACATATCCTTCCAGCAGATTCCTAATGATGGACTTTTTCTGCTTTTACTGCAGGGGTCACCTGTAGCATGTCACCCCCCTTTTACCCATTATGCAAATCTCTGGACAGGGAAGGAGGCGACCCTGCTCCATTCACTGGGATCAGCAGCTGACTTTCGGAGTTTGAGACTCAATAAATGAGTGAATAAGTGTTTTACAGAATCCTGGGAGCACGTTCTCACTTGTGATTGATGCAGTGAGTGATGGTCAGCTCAGGGTTCATCTATAAGCCAAACTGTGCGCGTGACATTTCAGCAAAGATGTCCACAGTGACAATTTCTAATTGCAGAAAGTTGCAGGCAGCAGCCCCAGTGCATGACTACAATTCAACAAGTAGAAGAAGCTGCAGACGTAGATCAGATGTGTGTTTGATACTAATCATAAGCAGGAATATTTCTAGGAGCTGCTGCTGCGAATGCCTTTTGTTTTTCTTTCATTTAGCACTGTAGACCATTTCAAAAAGCAGCACAAAAAACAAAGGGGGCAACAGATGTTTATTTCCACCAGGGATTCAAAAATAATTTGTTTAAATGGACTAAAAGAGATAAAGAGGAAACAAGAAAACAATTTTATATATAGTAGGTTTTTGTATGTACAGTAGGTATTTCATTAGTGAAATATTTATTGCATGATTAATAATGAGCCTTTAATTGCCTTGAAGGAGAACAGAACAGCAAGCAGGGAGATGTAAACACGCTAAGTGGGGCTTTTGAGACCGTGATGAGGGTCCATTATCCTACAGCGCTGGGCCGCATTGCCATTCGGATGGTCCCCTGTCCTGCTGTGTGTGTCGACGCATTCTCTCTAGTGTCCAAGTGAGGAATCAGCATTTAATAACCTGCTTTTTATACATGTGTTCCCCCCCTCCACTGCACAGACACAAAACCCTCTCCTCCTCTCTGTTCTGTAGTCTCAGCCCCTACAGCTATGATGAGAGCTGTCTGTCCAGCAGTCAGGACCACATCCCGCTGGCTGCGCTTCCTCTTCTGGCTACTTCTGCACCGCAGTACCAAGATGCTGTGGCAACCGTCATCTTGCGAGCCAATCAGGTGTACAGCGACTTCATCAGATCTTTAGAGGGAGCATCTTTTAACGGCCAGGTCAGGTTTCTGCCTCAGTGGGTCGGTGCTGCTTGTACATATGAAGCTGATTTGTATTTGCGCATATTCATGTTTTTGTGCTTTGCTTTATAATACAGGTGTGTGTTATTGGAGACTGTGTTGGGGGCATTCTGGGCTTTGATGCGCTGTGCAGCACCTCTGTGACGGTATCAGAAAGCCAAAACAGCAGCAGACGGGGCAGCGCCATCAGTGTACAGGTATCACCTTCAACTCTCTGATATCACAGCTGATTGTTGATGCCATAGATGTAGCTTCAGGGTCCGAAAAGCAAATCCAGTGCTGATCTGTATTTCTTTCTAATGGCCAGCAGAGGGTGACTACTTTGGTTTTAAAAAGACGTCTGATTGTACAGAAATCTATGAGAACATGACCCTACTACACCTGTGATTTATGACCTCAGTAAATGGTCTTGATGTATGCTCAATCATCCAGGTAACAGAATCAACTTTGGAAGACCTCAGTAAATGCTTTTCTTGTACGTTTATGTTCTTAATCACTAGTTCTAAGTCACTGTGAATGCCCACTGGTATTTTGCACATTGTGGTCTCCATTACTGTCAAAGAGGACAATAAAGCACAACATGCCCAAGGACAGGAATAGCTCTGAGCGTGCAGTGCCCCTCGCTTTCACAGTCCGTCCTCCTGAGTTTAGGTCCTTCCGATGGCTATACCCAAGTAATAGTACTTTAAGTAAAAAAAAAAAAAATATTTGTACTGTATGCTAAAATATGCAGACTAGCCATCATGGTCACTGCAGTTCATTATTGCATTAACTTGCATTGTCACTTTACAACTGACTGACTATTTCATCTGTGTGCTCATGAGAGAACAATGGTGTGGCTCCTGATGTTAACATTTGCTGTCAAATGTGATGCAGTGCATTAAAAATTATGACTTTAGGCCAAAAAAAACTATATCAGAAGAAAATACTTAGAGTGGATGTAACAAGACTCTGCAGCACAGCTGTGCTTTGAGGTGAATGCTAAAACAGTGCAGACTAATTTAACATAATATAATACTTTTTTTGTAAGTAATAAATACAAAGTACATCTAAAGCTGAATGCCATTAGTTTTGAAGGTACAGTATCTGGTCATAAACCATATTAATGAGTGTTAAAATTAATTCTGAGGGTTTGTGCGTGCCACAGATTTCAACCTCACCAGAGAAATAAAATACTTAGATGATGACATAATGCTGCATTAGATGGGTACTGGGAGCTTGGAATTCTTTTCAATTAATGTATTGGTAAAATTAAAGTAAATCTGAGGAAAAAGTCAAGTCTCATACTTGGCAATTTTGTGAACATTTTGTGAACATTACAATCCAGACCAATACTCTGAAAAGTAGTGATGCTTTTGAAAATGGAAAAATGCCCATAAAATGACACATATAGCTTTGACTTTAAGCACGATCTGAATAAAGACCCATTAGGTGATGATTGTATGTAAGTCTGATTAAATTATGATCGACAATCTAGGAGGAGCAGCAGTTCTTGTGAAGGATGGATGGATGGATGGATGGATGGATGGATGGATGGCAGATGCTTCACTGTGGCATTAGTTCATTGGTCCTTCAGCCAATGTGCTAAAAATGAAAGAAAATAAAATGTGTAACAGGGGCCCATAGTTTGAACCAACATTTGTAGACTCTCAATACTGACCATAGAAGGGAAAAGAAAAGCAGGTTGCCATGGCCATCCCTAGAACCGTGCTGCTAGTTTTGTTAAAAACTTTTGTACATTTAACCACTCAGTGTTCTCTTCATCTCTGTCTTTCAGGAGACGGAACTGCTTTCTCCTGGTATTGTCATAAATAGTGTCTCTTCTTCCTCACCGTCCCTCGAAGGGAGCCGCCATCTTAGCCGCAGCAACATCGATATTCCTCGCTGCTCAGGGCCTGACGACCCCAAGAAACAACTTCCACGCAAACGCAGCGACTCCTCCACGTATGAGCTGGACACCATCAAACACCACCAAGCCTTCCTGTCCAGGTGAGTCACAGAACTTGAATCAAATGCCACTGATTTGCCAAAGATTTCTGCTAATATGGGACTGTATTTCTTACTTTCTGAGCAGCCTTCACTCCAGCGTTCTCCACAGGGAGGCCGGATCACGGCGCTCCAGCAACAGCACCATGCTGGAGGGAGGGTCCTTGGGGAAGTTTGATTTCGAGGTGACTGACTTCTTCCTTTTCGGCTCTCCCCTGGGGTTGGTGCTTGCCCTGAGGAAGACTGTGGTGCCCACTTTAGACGGTGAGGAAGGATTTTCTTTTGCTGCTGGTTTATTATGATGGTCCTCATAGGTCAAAGCAGGAAGTGGTTATTTGCGACATGTGGTGTTTCTTCTTGTGAGTTACATGTCTCCAGCAGCTGGGAAGCAGGTGTTAGGGGTTAGAAGTCAGGGTTTTGATCCCAAAAGCTGAAAAAAGATGAATACGTGATAGAAGTGCTTACACAACCACAAGTCTGCCTGCATTGTGCTTCTTTTGGGTTTTAAAAGAAAGAGTTTACTGACCTGCAGTGGAGGTATGCGCTGGAGAGAAGGGGAATGAAAGTCAGCAGAAACAAGACAGAATATGTGTGTGAATGAGAGGGAGGCAGGTGGAACAGTGAAGATGCAAGGAGTAGAGGTGGCAAAGGTGGATGAGTTTAAATACTTGGGATCAACCATCCAAAGCAAGGCTGAGATGGTTTGGACATGCTGAGAGGAGGGATAGTGGATATATTGGACAAAGGATGTTGAGGATGGAGCTTCCAGGCAGGAGGAGAAGAGGAAGACCACAGAGAAGATTCATGGATGTAGTGAAGGAGGACATGCAGAGGGTGGGTGTGAGGGAAGAGGATGCAAGGGATAGGATGGGATGGAGGCAGATGATCCACTGTGGCAACCCCTAACGGGAGCAGCTGAAAGAAGAAGAAGAAGAAGATCGAGAGGTATTGTGAATGGGTATAAAAGCAGCATCCATCAAAGCCTTGGTTACTGCGAGCAAGTAGAGGTTGTGGCTCGTCCCTTTGTGCCCAAATTTTTTAAAGAAATGTTTTCAATGTAAAACATTTATCAATGCAAGACTGCAGAGAATTTTGGTCTTTAAGCATTGACAGTGCATAATATTGTGTAAAGACTCAGAGAATTTGGAAACATCTTATTATATAAAGGGCAAAGTCGAAAACTACTGAATACAAGTGATCTTTGCGCTCTCAGGTGACAATGCCTAAGTAATTGTGAAGATAGTTTTACAAATATAGCCACTTGTGCTCCATTGTCTTATGGAAAACATCAATTTATAAAGCAAATTCTATGTTTGTCAGTCAGGAGACTGTGGTTTACATCCTGTTTGGACTTAGGTGTTTCCCCCCTTTTTTCTGTTTGGAGAATTCTTGTTTTTTTCACTTGCTTTTAGCTGCTGTTTGTTAAGGTTTAAGGAAAGGTCATGGTTTGTGTTAAACTTAGGGATGTGCATGACTAAATGTACCTTTGGCTGCTCCCTTGTATTCTCTCCAAGGGGTTGCCACAGTGGATTATCCTGCATCAGTAATTTGGCAGAGGTTTTATGCTGGATGCCCTTCCTGATGCAACCCTCCATGCTGAGAGGGACTTGTGACCCCACCTGGAATGGAACCAGGGACCTTTTGCTTGTAAGTCAAATTTGTAAACCATCACACTACTGCTGGCATCAGAAATACTACTCAGTTAAACTAATTATTATTATTCTATTAAACTTTGACAGCATTTACCTGCCAAATCAACAATGCTGCAGTGCGACCCAGCACTAAATGGGCCACAGTCCTGGGCCACAGTCCTGACAGATGCTGTGCCTCTCGCTCTCTTTCTGTGATGGTAAGATGTAAACAAGTGGGGGAAACTAAGCAGATGACAGTAACGTAAACCAGTGCAGTTCTGTTAGTAGTTTGATGTAGAAAATGAAGTTGTATGTCAACACTATGATTAAACTGGTGTATAACCACATGACTGGAGTGCATTGGCACATGTGTGTGGATGTTACTTTGCAAGAACAGAGGGCTGGTAGTACTAGCACTGACATTAGCCACACTCAGTAAACTAATTTGACTTTCGTTATGTGCAGTGTAGATACCACACATTTCCCTTGTATTTAAAACATGAATTCATTATTGTTTCATATAACTCTTAAATGCATGTGCTGACTAATAGTACCCTCAGTACAGCCATACATCCATCCAGTTCTGGGTTGCGGGAGTCTCTTCTGGGGTGAACCCTTGACAGGTCAGACAGACAAGCATTCACATCAAAAGCCAAAAGAGAATCACCAGTTAACCTAACCCAACAGATGTCTTTGGAAGGAAGCTGGAATACCTGGAGAGAACCTGCAGAGGTGCAGGAAGAACATGGGAACCTCACTCAGCTGACTTGTGGATTTGAACCTGGACCCTCTTAGCTGCAAATTAGCAGTACGAACCACTTGCACTACTGTACCACTCTGCCATGTAGCTGAGTTAAATCCAACCATGATGAGTTGTGAGTTGCATTAAGTTGCTCATCTATGAAAAGTTACAGCTGGAATAATCCTTGGACAGTAGAAGTTCAAGCAGGCTAGCTCAACCCACTGTGGCTCAAACTAGCAATAGCTATGATGTTATGCTAGATAACTAGTCTGCTTACCTTCCAATTTCAAAAGTGCTATTTCTTCGCCTTCTTTTTTGCAAGCTAACTTAACCTATGAAGATCTACATTTTGCTCATGCTGATGATGATTTGCTGACATCAACAATTTTGGTCAAACTTCTGTGACATTTGAAGAACACATAGACACAAAACAGTTTGCCTGAATGCCAAATTTGTGTACAGTATAAAGCTAAGTGCACCGCCTTGCTCTTCTCCTTTGTCCCTCCTTCCCTTAGGTGATTGTCCATAACTCAGTAATAAGCTTAACTCCCATAACAAGAATGGCTTCCCCTGCACTTTTCATCCCGTGGGTTTAAGGCAGAGAAGGAGAACAAAGAGAAATTGTGAAACTGGCTATGATTGGAACGGAAATGAGAAAGGTAAAGTCTAATAGAAAACGAAAGTCTGTGGCATGTTGCTCTGTTCTCTGCACCTCCAGGATTGGGGAAATGATGACCTAAACATGAACAATAAAGGTAGGATAGAAAAAAGAAAATACTCAAATATGAAGAGAGAAACAATTTAGACAAAAGGAAAGAAGGACAAGAAATAAGCATAGTTTGAGAGAAAAGGAAAAGGGGGGCGTGAAAAAGTATAAATGGTTATGGGAGGATTTTAAAGAGCATGTTGGGGTCTCAGAAGAAACAAGAGGCCCTCTTCAGTGAAAAAAAAAGTATATTTGTAAGTGTGTTAAACACATTGACCTCGGGTTTCCCATCAAGAGGAGAGGGTGATGATGGGAAGAGAAGAAGAGAACCATGTGAAGTCAAAATCTGCAAATAATGAGGTAAAATGGGATTATGTTCATGGATTGCCACGTTTTAGCCAAGCACAGCAAGAAAGGCAGTTGTTTCTTCACACAAATGAGTGGAAATGGAGTGAATCAAAGCGAGAAGAGAAAATTAAGTGGAAGGACGACAAGATGGAAGAAAGCGGAAAGCAGACTTTGTCTGATTCTTCTCTGTGAGGTCAAAAAGAGGCTACATGTTGGAACCCACCATTAGCTTCTCGCAGAGTTCCTGACCTTCCTGTGCCTGTAACACCAGCCTTATGAACCCTCATCACTACATTACAAACCTTCTCCACCACGCTATGAACTCCCCACGAGCCCATCAAGGACACTCTTACGAGCCCCCAAGCGCTATTTAACCTACAATTTCCCAGGCAGGCCCTCAATGCAACACAAAGGCCCTCCTGTCACCCAAACTGACACCAAAGTCTCTCACGGAGGAACGGCCTTGTGGTTTGGAGACTCTGCTGTAACTGCAAGGTCATGGGTTCAATCTGTGCAGTGGTCAGTCAATAAGACACTACCCTCCATTTGACCCTTTGGGATGCCTTTAACTTAATCACTTCCCATAGCAAATACCAATAATGTAATAAAACAAAATGCAATGGAGCTTGAAATGCAATAATTGGCAAGTAATCCAAGAAAATAGCAGAATGATAATGTAATGTGCCAGTATTGTTTAACTAATTTGTTGCAGATTATCCCTGTTCCCAGCCAATATTCAATTTAATAGAAATTTACCCCAAAAAATATTCAAGACCGCTCAACAGCCATGAAAGGAATAAAGAATAACATCAAGTGAAACCTAAAGAAAAAGCCTGTTACAAAAACTGCTTAGAAGTTCCTCTAAAGTTTCTAAATCTCGGCCAAACCCTGACCTTTGACAGCACCCTCTGAAATGTCAAAAATGCAGCTGCAGTGATGAGAAAATAGGCCAGGTTTTCTCATTTCCTCAAAAATTGACTCTTCAGAGTCATATAAGGCTTTTGCAGGATACTAATGATTTGTTTTAGCAGTGGGGGGCTCTATGGAAGCATGTTATGAATACCTTACGGGCCCCTTAGCAGCATCTTACGAGGGCCTTATGAACTGCTTGTGAACCCCAGGTCTTTTCCCAGGCACCTTAAAGTAAACAACACAGAGGCTCCTTGATGGTCGACTAACTTAACAAGACACATTAGCATTGCTCGTTGTGGAAACATCCTGGAAACTTACCTGCTCTTTTATGTATAAATTGAGGAACTGGAGAGCTTAAAGGAACTATAGGGAGCAATGCTGCTGATGTTGCCAAGTATGTATGCACATTTTTAGAATAGCCACATTTATTGAATTAGATGTCTGTTTTATCATAAAACAGATTCTTTTACCAAATTACTGTACTATTTTAGAATATTTTTTAAGTGCCTCAACATTGATGTTGGCGCTATATGGACAAAAGTATTGGGCCACATAAACATTACACCTACAAGAGCTTTAACATTGAGTGAGTCTCCCTATAACAGCCTCTATTCATCTGGGAAGACTTTCTGCAAGATTTTGGAGCGTGTCTGTGTGAATTGTTGCCCATTCATCAAAATCCTGTAGTGTCTGAACTCACAACAATTTGTGACTGCTGAAAGAGGCCAAATGTAACACTGACACTGTATTCCCTAGTGGGGTGGTGGGTCTGTTACATTTTTTTGGCATCTTATCAGGTGGTGTATTATTAAAATATTATGGATTAAATTTCCCAAGTGGAGTAGTTCAGGTATATCAGATTCTTGTTCATGATTGAGGAAAGAAGGGAGCAGGAGATTGACAGAGGGAATGGTGATACATCTGCAGTGATGCAGAGGCTGTACCGGTCCATTATGGTGATGAGAGCTGAACATTAAAGCAAAAGCATTGATTTATAAAGCAAAAACATTGATTTATTGGTCAATCTAGATTCGTACCCTGACCTATGTTCACCACCTTTGGGTAGCGACTGAAAGAATGAGATTGCAGACATGTGCTTTTTCTGAAGGGTGCCTTAAAGATAGGGTTTGGAGCGCAGTTATTCAGGAGGGGCTAAGCATAAAGCTGCTGCTCCTCTACATTGAAAAGAGCCAGTTGAGATGGTTCGGGCATCTGAGTAGGATGCCTCCTGGTGAGGTATTTCAGGCATCTGCTACCGGAAGGAGACCAGGACAGACCAAGTACTCACTGGAGAGATCTCAGTGTCTCCTGCAAAAGGTGACTGGAGATAGGGAGTGCTTGGGTGTCTGCTTAAACTGGTGCCCCTGTGACACAACCCCAGATGATGGAATTGATGGATGGATGGATGGATGGATGGATGGAATTTTGACCTTTTTTTTCTGTGACTACAGCAAGACGTAGATATCTTTAGTTGTGGCTGCTCACTCAATTGTATTTGGAAAGGTAATTAGAGGTTCACCAGCTCTTTCATTCCATAGCTGCATTCATAATCACAACAACTGAATGATCACAACAGTTACTGTGATTGTTAATTATTATTACTACATATAGCTACATGCAGCAGTTTCATGTTTGCAGTGATGGGTTTTTTTCCCAGTACCTGGATTTGTCATCTGGGGATCAGACCACTAAGGTCTCCACCCAGGACCGCTGCCTGATCCATAAGGCACTGAACCCCTATGGCTCCTCCTGCAGGTGGTGGGCCTTAGCCCATGTAGCGTTGTCGGGCTGAGCCCAGCCAGGCCCCATGGGCTAAGGCCCAGCCACCAGGCACTCTTCCTTGAGTTCCCCCCAAGGCCAAGCTCCAAGGTGAAGCCCCATTAACCGTATCCCAGGCAGGGTACCCATGTCCCTTGGTGTCCACATCTCACAGGGGTTTTTTGAAGTGCTCTTTTTTCTGGCCCCTCACCCAGGACCAATTTGCCTTTGGAGATCCTATCAGTGGCAAATTACCCCAGACAATATATCTCCTGGGATCACTAGGGCACACAAACCCCTCCACCACAATAAGGTGGCAATTCACGTAGGGGAGGGGAAGGATTTCAGGACATACTCAGAGTAGAGCCACTACTCTTCCATGTTGGAAGGAGCCAGTTGAGTTGGTTGCTTAGGAACCTCGACGTCGTTTAACTCACATATACAACAAAACTGCTAGGATTGCCATTTTCCATTTACATAATATTTCTACAAGCAGTTCTATTTGATCTCAGACAGATGCAGAGAAATTAGTCCATGCTTTTGTTACCTCCAGGCTGGACTATTGTAATTCACTCCTATCAGGTTGTCCAGACAAATCTATAAAGACTTTCTAGCTTATTCATGATGCCACTGCCCCTGTATTGACTGGAACTAGGAGAAAAGATCATATTTCTCCTGTATTGGCATCCTTACATTGGTTCCTAATGAAATACAGAATAGAACTGAAGATTCTACTCTTAAACTACAAGGCCTTTAATGATCAGGCTCCATCTTATCTTCAGTAGTTCATAGTTTCTTATCATCTGACCAGGCCACTACGCTCCCAAAGTTCTGAATTACTTGTGGTTCCTATAGGGTCTCCAGATTTAGATTAGGTGGCAGAGCCTTCAGTTATCAAGCCCCTCTCTTGTGGAACCACCTTCTAATGTCAGTCTGGAAGGCAGACACCCTCTCTACACTTACTATAAGCGTAGGTTAAAGACCTTTCTTTTTTGATAAGGCCTATAGTTAGTGCCGACACAGGCTTACCCTGGGTATTCCTTGAGTTTGCTGCTATAGTATCTAAGCCAGTACATGAAATTCTTATAGGATGTAGTATTTATTTTACTTCTGTAGTAATTATCTCCTGCTACATACTCACTATCTTGCCAATTTTAATGTTGTCATTAATATTGTATAGGTTATTTTTGCTGTTTTATGTCCTGTGTCCCTCACCTCTCTCCTAACTCTTTCTTTTCTCTCCTAAGCTCTCTTTCTAACTTTCCCTCACCCCTTTATAGCCCAGCCAGTCAAGGCAGATGACTGTCCTCCCTGAAGTCATTGTTCTGCCTGAGATTTCCGCCCGTTAAAGGGAAGTTTAGCCTCACCTCTGTCGCCATAGTGCTTACTCATGGAGGATCCTGTTGGGCTTTTGTGGAGTGTGGTTTAGATGCACTCTTTATATAAAGTTCCTTGAGGCAACCTATGTTTTGTGATTTGGCACTATATAAATAAATTGAAACTGAAACTGAAATCGGTTCAGGCATCTGATCAGGATGCCTCCTGGGTGCCTCCTGGTGAGGTGGGGTGTTTTGGGTATGTCCTACTTTGGGACAGACCAAGGACATGCTGGAGAGATTATATTTCTCAGCTGGCTCAGAAAAGCTGTGGTGTCTCCGTGAAAAAGTTGGAGGAGGTGGCTCGGGGGAAGCAGGTCTGGGCGTCTCTGCTTAGACTGCTGCCCAGTGACCCAAACCCAAATAAGAAGATGGATGGATGGATGGATGGATGGATGGATGGATAGATGGTGATGTTTTTGCTGGTTGAGCATTTAATTAAGCCTCTGTATTCCTGAACTCCTGTAATATTCTGCCATAGAGGCAACAGAGGTTTAAACAGAGCCAGACAAACCAGCTGCACATATGAAAAGCCTTTTCAAAAGGGTAACAAGCAATAAATGCATCACATTATGTCAGATCACATCTCTTCTTCTGTATCATCTGTAGTATGTGAGATTTTCAATTAAGAAGCAGTATATTATAACAAGACTGGACAGGGTACTGTTCAAAAGGATTGCAACAGCGCACAGAGGTAGCTCAAAATTAAATCAGGAAAAAAAAATCTCACCGTGACATTTCAGCTGCTCTGTTTTTTCGCTGCTTGTTCCACTTTCTTCATCAGCTTCTCTCTGGCTTGCCAGTCTGGAAACATTCAGTGGTTTATCAAAGCCTGCTTGCTGAAAACATTGGCCTTTTGATGAATGTTGAGCCTGAACCAGTAATCTGCCAGAAAACTAACAGTATGAGCTAAAAGCTCAGTGCGATAGTAGAGTTTTGATAAATCGTAATTTTTCACTATAACAGGCCTCTTTCATACGACATGTAGTTATTCCTTTCAGCATTAATAGAAAGTATGTCAAAGCTAACCTCAATCTTTATCTCCCTCTTTATGTTGCAGCAGAATTCTACAACAAACTGCTGTGGGAATTAGCCAGTTATTTGTTATGTAATTTGTCAATTTAAGCACAGACATGCAAGTATAATTAATGATTTGTTGATCTGAGTTTGGACTGGGGCCCTGGGAAAATGTGGCAGGCATGTTAATTTTTTTTCTTACATTTTACAAACTAAATTAATTGAAAATTAAATTGATAGTGAAAATAACTGGCCTCAATTTAGCTATAATCTGCATACAGTCAGTTATTCCCCTGCACCTCCACCATGGCGCCAGCAGTCGTTTGTTTCTGCAGGGCCTTATTAATGTCACTGCTTTGACTGCAGCACCGATTTTCCATGTTACAGGCTAATTAGTTTGTCACAGGACCTGCAGCCGTCTCCTCAGGCTCCCATTCCTGTTTAATACGCCCTGAGAGCCCTTTGCATGCGTGGTCTTTTTACTAACACACAAAGAGGGTGTGAAAGTAAGAAAAGAGGATGTGAAGTCCATGTTAACAGTGTGGGAGACACGACTTTTCCCACTCGTGTACTGACAGACTGTCTGGCGAGGGTCACCGACTTACTGTATCATGTGTGTGTGTGTGTGTGTGTGTGTGTGTGTGTGTGTGTGTGTGTGTGTGTGTATAGACAGACAGACAGACAGACAGACAGACAGACAGA
>VUQH01020683.1:15198-34727 GCA_015106775.1 Etroplus canarensis | reverse complement strand
GGAGAAAGAAAGCAACAAATCAGAAAGGTTTGACTCCCTTTTTTAATTCACAAACACACGTCTGAAAGCAGGTAACATGTAAACTGGAGAGGAAATGGCGTTCCACTAATTTAGAACAACTTCATCTGGCCTGGAAAAATGCCCTATAAAAATGCCCTCCGTAATGCTAGGATATCTTAATTGTCGTCACTGATAGAAGAGAATAGTAACAAGCCCAGGTTTCTTTTCAGCACTGTAGCCAGG
The DNA here is from genome assembly GCA_015106775.1 of Etroplus canarensis. Lineage (NCBI taxonomy): Eukaryota > Metazoa > Chordata > Actinopteri > Cichliformes > Cichlidae > Etroplus > Etroplus canarensis. The sequence goes on along the minus strand of VUQH01020683.1, from coordinate 34,484 downwards.
CTGACAAAGATTCAGACATCTGTTGAGCCATGTATTCCTTTAGGTCTTAGGAGTGATGACTTCATGAATTTCTTTACAAATAAAATTTTGTCCATTAGAGAAAAAAATATTTGTAGTTTACCTTCAGATGTGCCATTAAATATGTTGGCTTCAACTGCTAATGTTGGTTTGGGCTGCTTCTCTCCTGTTGACCTCTCTGAACTGTCACAAATTACTTCCTCCAAACTATCAACATGCCTATTAGATCCCATCCCTACAGGACTGTTCAAAGAGGTCTTGCCATTGGTTAATGCTTCAGTTTTGAACATCATCAGTTTATCTTTATTAGCACTAGTACTGCCAGCTATATGACCAGCTAGATGACCAGTAGTGAATGAAAACAACGGAAGTGATCAATATATAGGCAGTACATGAAACTTATCTGGGACATCGATATATTGAGGTCCTGCAGTACTAGGGTTAAAGGGGCTATGTACCACAGACTGTTAAAGTGGCTGTAATTAAACCACTATTTAAAAAGCCTTCGCTCGTCCCAGCCGTCTTAGCTAATTACAGACCGATTTCCAGCCTTCTTTCATTTCAAAAATTCTTGAAAGAGTTGTTGCTGAACAACTGTGTGATCACTTGCAAAGGAATGGTTTATTTGAAGAGTTCCATTCAGGATTAAGAGTTCATCATAGCACAGAAACCGCACTAGTGAAGGTTACTAATGATCTTCCCATAGCTTCTGACAGTGGACTCATCTCTGTGCTTGTTCTCCTAGACCTCAGCTTTTGATACAGTCGACCACAACATCTTACTACAGAGGCTAGAATACTCTGTTGGGGATGCATTACGCTGGTTTGAATCTTATTTTTCTGGCAGATTCCAATTTGTGCATGTAAACAAGGAGACTTCCTCACACACAAATGTTAGTCATGGAGTCCCACAGGGTTCTGTGTTGGGACCAATACTCTATGTTATACAGTACATGCTTCCCTTAGACAGTGTTATTAGAAAACACTGCATGCATTTTCACTGCTATGCTGATGATACCCAGCTATATTTATCCATGAAGTCAGATGACTCAGATCAATTAGTTAAACTACAGGCTTGTCTTGAAGACATAAAGACCTGGATAGCATGTAATCTTTTACTTTTAACTTGAGACAAAACTGAATTTATTGTATTTGGCCCTAAAAACCTTAGAACAGGGGTCTCAAACTCCTGGCCCTGGGCCACTTCCGGCCCGCGCCTCCTCTACGTCCTTGACTTGATGTCAAAACTATTATACAGTTTGGCCCTTTAAGTTATTTTTATGTAATCTTATTTTCTCTACAATTAAGAGAAACATTTTTGTGTAATTTAAATGATAAAAAACTGTTTTATTAAGAAAAACATTTAGTAAATGCAAAATAATTCTAAGCGCAGTTTTTGATGGGATGAACCTTTAATGAGATGTCCAGTGGGCACTAGAGCAGATAATGTGAAGAAGGAGCAGGAGAACCAGAAACAGAGGAAGAAGAAGAAAAAGTAGTAAACTGGTTCTAGTAGTAGAATCAGAAAAAGAAGCAGGAGAAAGATGGACAATGCAGTATTTTTTGTTAAGTTCAGTGGACATCCGAGTTGCCTCATATGTAAGGAGAAAACTGTTGTGAAGGAATATAATCTCAAGCGTCATTTTGCAACCAAACATGGAGAACATTATGAGAACAGCAAGGGAGATGACAGGAAAAAACAAGCCAAGCAGCTACAAAGAGGACTACAGTATCAGCAAGAACTTTTCCGCAAGCCTGTGAGGACTGTGATGCTGCCATTGAAGCAGTTTATGTGGTTTGTGAATCGCTAACCAAAGCGGGAAAACTGTCACTGAAGGGCAGGTGTTGAGGTCAAGTTTGAGGTGACAGAAGAGTTGCTGAGTTTGTGTCTGATGTATGGCCAGACCAAAGCAAAAGATATAATGTATAGCAGCTGTGTGGTGCGGATTGGTGTGCCTTGGAACGGCAATACCACCGACAGACCACCATCCATGACAGGCAAAAAAAAAAAAAAAAAAAAAAAAAAACAGAACATCAGTTGAATCACTGCTCAGAGCCCAGACAATTCCCGAGCCGCCAAAATATAACATATTGCTACTGGATAGCAGGGTTTACACTCACTGCACATAAATGGCTGACTGACTTTTTATTTAAATATTTGTTGTTTTTTTTAATGTGAATTCAAATGCACACATGAAGTTACTTTGTTGTCATGTATGGGGGCGGGGAGGTGCACAGCTGCTCTTCTGCTTGCAAACCAACTGATCTGTAGCTAAAATACACACAACGTCGATACTGAATGCATTTCTGTCAGGTTTTGCTACAGTGCTGCTACTTCTACATTGCTCAGGTATTACTCATAGATTTAGCCATTACTGCACAGTCAGTTCCTAAAGTGGTTAGATATTCCTGCCCAGATAAAATAAGTAAAGTCCTCATAGTCTGTGTATGTGTGCCATTCATACGCACACACATAGATCCATGCACACATTGTTCCTAAAGTAGGTATACACGTCTTAATGCATCAACTAAATGAAGATGAAGTACTGCAGCTTGGAACAGTGCAAGAATGTGTTAACAAAAGGAAACAGGAGGAACAGAATGGGAAGTAGAACAAAATAGTCAATCAATCCACAGATTTTTTTAAGGGGCTGCAGACAGGACAAACCCCAGACAGTATTCCAGAGTATCACAAGGCAAATACAAATGGAAAACTATTTCACACTTAAATTGACACTAGAGGCAATTCAAGCTCTCACATGAACTCAAAAAACCCAAACTGGAAGGGTATCAAGTAAACAGCGCTCAGGCCAGTTGAGTTAGACACACTAATATCACAGAACCAGATGAGGAATTTAGGCCAAACCATGACAACATTCATTTACATTTTAATATTGAATGCCAATGTTTTTAGCCATGAGCCACGAGGATCCAGTGAAGGGTTGATCAATCAACAACAGTTCCTCTTAATATTGTAATAACTATTGATGTTGATAAATTATGTGTGTGGCAGACACAACACTGATATTTTATGGTAATGGTTCAGTAACAATTGTGTTTATGAAAACCATATTAATTATCTGTGATGGGAACCAATCTTTGATCAGTCAGCTGTTCTTATTTTTTTCCTTTATCCTAACAGTAGGGTGACCAGATCCCCACGAACTAAATGTGAGGCAAACACTATGTTTGTGTGGGACAATGTAGGACACAATCCTGGGAGATAGTTTGAAATTTTATATATCTAACTCCAAAATAAAAGTCAAACTGTGCAGGTTACCAGATTGGCATCTAGCATGTAAAGCTGAATTATATTATATTTGAATGCACCTTTTCCAACTGTCCTGCAAAGGCAATACAAAAAGGATAAAAGGAAGCTAAAGTTCTCGTCGTCTCATTCGATAGTCTTTATATAATCTGTTAATCTTTTTTATTTCACTGTTATTTCAGCTACTCTTCCGTCTGGCAACCAGCTTTGGGTTTCAGTAAAGATGCATCCATAGACAAGCATATCTTTTTTTTGCATGATATCTAACAACCTTAGCAATTTTCAGCCAAATATGACATTTAGTGACATATACCGTGCCACTTCATACCATGTTTTCCCTTATGCAAAACCAAAAAATAATTAGCAAAAGTGACAGAAAGTCTATTTCTGAGTATATAGTGCTGTTGTGGTAGTTTACATCATATTCACCAAGATCTGAACAGCCTGTGACTTGTAACTTTGTCTAATTGGCATCGCATTTGACAGGACAAATGAGTTGAATTTAACAAAAAAAAAGCATTCCCTTTCTTTCTTAACATGCATCAAGTAAAACCAAGACTTTCCAAAAGTACAAAGTCGAAATGCTGGACATCATCTCAAGATGTGGGACAGGGGATCGTAAAACGCTGTGCAGAGGGCCATCTAGTCACCCTACATAACATCTTTTCATCCTGCCAGTCTACTCAAAAAGTTAAGAATAACTGATGAAAGGTCAGGATGCACCTACAATGCACTCTAACCTTTCCAGGTGACCTTAATTTCACCTTCTCTACACTTTTGAATGCACACGTCCAACTGTTCAGTGTTTCAGTACTTTTTGCATAACTTGCTGTTCTCTAACAAGGTGCTTAACGACAAAATCCACAACTGGCGTTTGATCCATGAATTGACAATACATTTTCTGGTTCAATTAGAAATAGTATTTAAACAGTCCTCTTCATCACGCTGTTCACATTTTGACATCCTGAGACCAAGACGACACCTAACAACTGATCAACAGCACCTCGCCACTGCGAGACTTCTAACAGGATGTTGTCGGAGGGAAGTGGCCACTGAGCTTAGAGTGTTACAGAGTGTCATCAGCAGGTTGCAACAGAGAGACTGGAAGAGTCACAGAAGTCAAGCTGAAATTGATGGTCAAGGTCACATGATAAATTATTGAGACACTGACATTTTTTGTTGTGGTATACCCACCACTGTTGTTGGTTTTTGTTTTAATAATTTGTTTTAGATGAGAAAACTCACCTTTGCATGCTTCTACTTCAATGTCCTACTTTCATGATATAATATCACTGTAGCGTGAACTCTTTACATTTTCCATAAATTTCACCCAAAAGCCAAATATCCTTAACTTTTTGCGACGAGTGTGTGGTATACAACTATTGGCAAAAAATTGTTAGCTTGTAATAAAACGTGCACTGAATTATCATCTAATTTGATTGTAATTTCCACTGGCAGTGTTGAGATGTGTGTTATCACATGACTGTGTTGGGCAGCACAAACTGAAACGGAGCGATGACAATTACACCACAACTTTGACTGTTTCCTGGATCAGACGTCCATGCAGTGGTCAAAGAATGATACAATGAAGTACAGTACAAATGGTTTGCACTCTTCACCTTATAAGCCTACACTCTTAAAAATGATATGATATGACAGTTAACTATGAATAAAACAACAGTGGTGGAAGTGATGACATTTTTTGTCATTCTCATTCTCTATTTATGTTTGATATCTTTTGCTTTATAAAAGAAACAATCTTTTTTTTCTGTAAGAAATCAACTGTGGCTTTCACTTTAGATGTGCTTGATTGCTGTGGAGATGAACACATCAGAGTCATGAGCTGTCAACACTCCATCCGCCACATGTCAGCGGTGACTGATGTCCAGTGGCAGCTCTTTCTCTCTCTCTCTCTCTCTCTTTGTTCTCTCTGTTCCACAGATCAAAAACACACACTAACTGCAGCACACGCGACCCACTTGTGCATGCACACGTATACACACCCTCTCCCACATGAGGACAGCGAGGGCGCCACACTCATGGCTCTGAGCCCTGAGAGGAGCGCAGAGAAAGACGGACGGGCAGTAGCTGTCAGTGAAAAGCAGGGACACGTAGTCAGCTTCTCACTTCAGATAATGAACCACATGTGAAGCATCAGCTCAGCTCCAATTAGATGGATGATAATTATCTCAGCCCAAGTCACTCATCCTAATCAACGTGTGAACTGCTTGTTGGGTTAGAGAGGATGTTAAGTAAAGCAGGAGGAGCAAATTGCTTATTTGAAGCTGCTGTGGAGTTTAGTCAATGCCTGCTTATCACCTTTTTCTTTATGAAGAAACTGTTTGCCATGACCGATCGAAAATGATTAGGTTGACTGCACCTGTCACACTGCTGTTTGTGTTGTATGAAACTGAATTTGCATTTCTTTTTTTTTTTGTCTTTATAATGTCGCTGGTTCATGTCACTCACAATTGATTTATCTTTTCAGTAAATCAAAGTTTTTTCTGTTGAAACACTCAACATCTGCAATCTCTTTCTTGTAATAAAAACATGCTAATGACGTTTGCATTGGTGAGTCGGAGAAAACCTTGTACCTTGATCAATGTCACTAATTGAATTGCCTAAAAAAATGCAATTAGAAACAACACAATGTGGGCTATAAACCTGAGTAGTTAAGATTACATCCATCCCTCCTTTTTGCAGTCTTACCTTAATTACTCCAACTCACTCAGCACTTACTTTGAAATGTGTAAGAGAACGTTCACTAGAATCTAAAGTTCAATCATAAAATCTACCTTGTATGTTAACAGTACAATTTTCACATGCATCAAAGTGATACTGAATTCCAGCAGTTTTTTTGTTGATTTCACTCACTCTCTGTCCTACTTTGTAGGGAATGACTTTGTCAGATTTTTTCAAAGTCATGAAATGTTGATTTTCCTGTAGAGGACTGCGCTCTTCTGGACAGAGATCTCAGACGTCTTTCCTGGAATCTTCTGGAGCCACTCTCCCACTTTGGGGGTCACTGTCCCGAGCGTTCCTATTACCACGGGGACCACTGTTGCCTTCACCGCCCACATCTTTTCTAGCTCTTCTCTCAGCCCTTGGTATTCCTCCAGCTTCGCGTGTTCCTTCTTTCTGATGTTGCCATCACTTGGGATTGCTACATCTATCTCTGCTTGTCCATATATATATGTATATGCAGCAAAAACTGTCAAACATGGGGCCGATGCTGAAATATCCACAGTCCACCCTGAGCAATACGCCAAACACTTTTGGGATTTCATCTTGAACATTTTTAAAAGTCATATACATATATAACTTTTAAAAATCCAGAAAAGCTCACATTATTTTTCATTAATTATTTCTTAAGTTATGAAAATGAATGAAAATTGCTTGAAACTTGCTTGAAACAGAAATTAAGGATGTTTCCCCTCTCCACACATTGCAAAACTAATTGCAAAAGACACAAACAGCATCAAAAGTCTAAAATATGTTATTTAATAAATTGCCCTTATTTAAATAATACAACAGTCAAATCCACATCTTTCACCCCAACAACTTCACAAACTGTCATGTATTCATTTATTTATTTTTTCAGTTTTTCAGGGTTTCATAGTGATCATTTTATGTTTATCCTCAGCTACCTGCGGTCAGTCACTGAAATGTGTAAGAGAAGGAGGCTCAACTGAACCATGAATGACCTACATGAATGACAGCTTTGCCTTGTGTCTAGCTCACTCCCATTAGCGCTCCCTTTGACATTTGGCAGCTCACCTCAGTGAAGCGCCATTCTGCTCTCCTGTATCATGTTTATCATCTGCCTGAACATACACTGAGTAAATGAATAATAAATATCTCACCTTCTTACTGTACAGTGTGACAACAGTTCTGATAGTCTGCAGCATTTCCATGCGCTTCCCCTGCAGCTACACACTGATAATATTCTGTGTGGTTATGCATGGGTAGAGAACATATGATAACCGTCGAGTGGCAACAAGGACGGACCACGCATGGAGGGTTTCCTTAAATGCAAGAGAATCTCTTGAATGTAAATTATCAAAACACAAACAACAAAGAGGGCAGACACCAGGTGGATCAAAAGCAAGAGCAGAATAGTTCCTCTGGGCCATCTTCTATAGCCTGGAACTACATTAGCTGACAGTCATTCCAAGACAGCCAATTCCAGCCAATTTTTGTCCAATTTAGGCAAGAACTGCCTCCAAGACTTTGGGAGGGTTGTCACATAACATTCCCAGTCACTTAAAAATAATGCATGGTGGCATTTTGGATAAATTTCTTATACATTATTTGTGCAGTTGAAGGGACTGGATCATTATAGGGGGAAAAGAGATTAAACAGTTCTTTATATGGGAAAGGTATTTGCATATTTTTGCATTTTTTCTAAACAAAATATATTTTAAAAAGTGTTTTCATTTCATTCTGTGTAATTAAGTGCAGTAACGACACAACAGCAGTAAATTTAATTGATACTGGATTTTCCCACCCCTTTTGAGGTAACATCAGTGTCAAAAAACATCATCTTTGTTTGGCTTTAAATCAGACGGTCTGAGCTTGAGGCAGTCTTAAGTTAATTATAACTCAGTGTATTTCTACTTTTAATCATTTCTTTTTCAAAATGGGTTGCAAGGCACCCACACAATATTTCACTGGAGAGGAAAATGTAAACGAATTCTATCATAGGTGAGCAGCAGTGAAATGTCATGATATATCAGTGTTAGTGGAGCTTGCGAAATTATGTAATCTTCTGCTTGAATATATTTTCCCAAAGGCAGTTGATGCTCTGAAACGTTGAAGCTGTAATTTATGTTTTGGTTTGGTGAAATTTAATGAATTAAATCTGAACATTTACATAGAAATATAAGCCCTAAGATGTTTTTTTTTTCTTTTCTTTTCTTTTATATATATATATATATATATATATATATCCCCTCTGGTTCTCATAATAAACAGGCTTTGCCTATGTTTGTACGTGAGTCACTATTACCTTTCATCCTGTATGCAAAATAATTTTAAGATCACCTGGTTTAAATATCAGAGTGACTAGATTTGGTCCAGTATTATGCTTTAAACTGCCCATCAGCTCACTAGCACAACGGTCACACTGACTGCACAGAGAGACTATTAACCTCCTGAGCGGGGCTTCAATGGGATTAATGTGATTTCACTACTGACCCTGTTCTCTCTGCCTCTCTCCACCTCTCTCTCTGTTAACTTCTATTTCTTGCTCTTAGTAGTCTGTTTCATCACAAGGAGTTACAACAATTTACAGATGTTTGATTCCTGTCACAAAATAATTTCTCTGGTCAGTGACACTAATCTGTCTTACCTATATACATACATCTCTGCTGTACATTTTTTCTGGGATTGTTTACTCTCTTTAAGGAAAAATATAATTAGAAAGTCAAAATATGGCACCTTCAAAGCAAAATCTAACACCACTGAAGGGCAGTACCCTATGTTCCAGTCTTTAATAAAATTTCTTGGACCACCCTTAAATGTTCTTCCATATTAGTAAGAAACTGTAGAGGAAAAAACTACATAAGACAACAAAGTTTTATAGAATTTTACTTTTTAGTTGTGTGTAGTCATAGCGTATTTAGGCATATGCATAGTTATTACTGTGTAATACTATGCATGTTCTGATTTATGACCATAGTCACTCCTGCCTGTGGCTATTATACTGTTCGGCTCCCATTAAAAACTGGACTTTCACCTACTGCAAAACTGGGGTTACACTCTGATATATTCTTCACGGATATTTATCTACAGTATACTGAATAGAGAGAAACTCTAATGTAAGTAATTGCCCCCCCCTCCCCCCCGCCGACTAATAAAGCATTTATTTATTTATTTTAATAAAGTATGCTGAGTCCACTATAAAAGGTAGAAAGAAAAAAAAACATTGGTATTTGAAGTTGGCATAATAAGTCACTGTAGCATCCACCCTGCCTCAGCCCAACACATGCAACCTGACATTTTACTTTTTTTTTTTTACAGTCTGCTCAGAATTGACACTTGCCAGTTATATTTCAGGAGTGGTAGACAATGAAACAATCGAGTACGAACACAACTATGTGTGAAATTCTTACTCTTGTGAAATGACCAGAGTAGTGTTTGCTTTTAAACTTCCCGTAAGACATTGAGAATATACTCTGACAACCGATCCCTGCTCTCCACAATAAGCTGAGTTTTCATATCCACCCCCTTCAAGTCAGACTGGTTGTTGGATAACGTCAGCGTCTTGCTGTGTCTTGTCAGTATTTAAACACTAATATCAAACATCACGATAAAAGTCGGTCTGAAACTGTTTAGCAGCTGAAATCTCATATCTGTCTGTACCTTCGGCCGCTCCCTTGTATTCTCTCCAAGAGGTTACCACACACATCGATACTTTGGCAGTGGTTTTACACAGGATGCCCCTCCTGATGTAACCCTCCATGGCGAGAAGGGCTTGTGTCCCCACCTGGAAAAACGCAAAAAAAAAAAAATAAATAAATAATAATAATAATTTTCAAAACTACAGCAGCTGCTGTTAAAGAAGAGGTGATGCAACACAGTGGTAAACACGCACCTGTGTCAGTGCTTTTGAAAGGTGTTGCTGACATGGAATTCAGAATGAAATGTATTTTTCAGGAAAACAAAATCATCTCTCAGTTTCACCATCTGACATGTTTTTGTAGAACTGAAATATTGGCAAATCATTGCATTAGAGTTTTTATTGATATTTTAGAAAGTGTCTCAACTTCTTTGTGGGTGTGATTGGAAATAATTTTCCTGTATAAATGGTACCCTTGATAAAAAAAAATCTACTCATGCAGCTAATATATTTAGAATAATTGCTGTCAGTTCTACAAATTCTATTAAAATGTCAAATGCACAGTGTAATTTCTTATCTTTTTTACTTCCTCAGATGGGTGGTTGCCATTTCATCATAGCAATGCATGCAATTTGAAACATCGGGCTTAATGGCGTGGATGTGACACTCAGAACCACATAAACCTGATTGTTCTTGTTTGCAGTAATGGCTTTAATTGCCTTCCATCCTGATGCAAACAGGCAAATTGAATGCAGATGCACTGCTGTTATAAAAATGTGGAAGCGCATTTACATTTAATGATGTGTTGTCTTAATAATTTCAACAATCACTTATGATAAAATACAAAACTAAGCTAGTAGTATTCAAAATGATAACACATAATCATAAAAGTGTTTTCATACCTCACACAACTCACTCTCTCTTTCTCAGAGAGAGAAAGGGAGTTCATCAGTTGGAAATTGTATTGTGTTAGAGATGCTCAAATATAAATAAATATAAACCCTGAAGGCAATAGATATAAATTTGAGAGATAAGAAAATTATGATTAAAATAAATAAACCATATTGGGATGGACATGTTTTGCAACAGTACTCAGGTAGGCTGTGGTATTGAAACGATGCTCGATTGTTGCTAAGGGACCCAAAATGTGCCAAGAAAATTTCCCTCACACCAGTATCAGTAGCCTGAAACACCAAAACAAGGCAGCACTGATCCATGCTTTCAGGCTGCTTACAGCAAATTCTGACCCTAATATCCAATTGTAGCAGCAGAACTCGCAACTCCTCAGAATAGGCAACATTATACCAGTCTTCTGTTGTCTAATATTGCTTAGCTGTAGATTCAGTTTCCTGTTCATAGCTGACAGTAGAGGTCTTCTGCTGCTGTAGCCCGTCTGCTTCACCGTTCGATGTGTTGTGTCCGGAGATGCTCTTCTGCATACCTAATTTCAAAGCAGCCTGGCCGTTCTCCTCAGATCTCTGGCATTTTTGCCCTTAGAACTCCTGCTCACTGGATATTTTCTCTGTTTGTGGACCATTCTCTGTCAACTTAGAGATGCTTGTGTGAAAAAAATCCCAGTGGATCAGAAATTTGTAACCTACTCAGACCCCCTCATCTGGCACCAAAAACCAGGCCCCATTCAACGTCACTCAAATCATCTTTCTTCCCTATTTTGATGCTTGGTTTGAACTTCGGCAGGTCACCATGTCTGCTGAGTTGCTGTCATATGAATGGCAGATTAGATATTTGCATTACCAAGCAGCTGAACAGGTATGCTTAATGAAGTGTCCATTTAATGAATACATATACACATAATTTAAATAGCAACAGAGGTGACAATACTTTTTCTTACGGCTTGCCTCCTTCTCTCCTTTGTCATTAGTAATAAGGGCAAATGGCATCCTGCTGTTTGGAACTTACTCTCACACTCATTATAGTACCAAATACCCTGCAGCAACCAGCATCCAAACACACATTAACCTTTACAGGTTTTTTTTTTTCTTTTTTCACTCCCATACGCTCGTTCTCCTCCACTCTTTCGCTTTCTTGCTGAGACTTTAATTTGCTGGATCCCCCCCCTCCCCTCCCAGCACTCTTCTACATCCTATTTGGAACGAGAGTGAATCACTCTGAAGATCTGGGGCAACAGCTGTGTTGATGTATGACTTGCATACCTCGTCTGGTCCAGTTGAGGCAGTTATTGCTCCCTTTGTGTCAATGCCGCAAAAAGAAATGCTGCAAATGTAAACCCCTGTGGTTCTAAATTAATAAAGAATGAGATTATTGTGATTTATGGAGGTTTTTGCATGAAAGTTTAATGTGAAAGATAAGATGACAGGTGTCCTTCCGTGTGGTGCATCCTATTAGGGAGTTCTAACTTAGCTAACATTTACTCGCCATGTCTCGTTGAATTTTGGGGTACAGATTGCAGGGCATTTGGAAGAGTCTTATCTTAGGCAGCTAATATTTGTCTTTGATTCCCGTAGGATGTGTTGGCACTTTATTGGCTGTGTGTTTTAGCTCTGGTGCTTTAATTGGTCCAAAAAACCCCATTCTATTCCAACTCTCCACTGCATTTACTACATAGCAATAAATGTCATGGTTCTAAAGCATAAAAACAGACATTCCTGCAGGAGTTCATAGTTTAACAGTTTGAAAGATTCCACTTGCAGAAAGGAGCAGCCCTTTGTGAGATTCTTCTCATTCTTTAAACCCTAGATGGATTACAGCAATCAGTGCTGGTAAGGTCATTGTCCTGTGACAGCCAGGCAGAGAGGTTCAATGAAGCTGAGTTTTCATAATTTATAACAAGTACAAGATGAATTAAATATATGCTTGGCTGACTGTCTTACTATCTTTTTAGCACAAAAATTTCAGATTACTTGCAGATTTTACAAACGTGGTGTCACTGTTGCGTAGTAGTTTACACATTTGCCCCACAGCAGAAGGTCCCTAGTTTGATTCTAGGTGGGAGCACAAGCCCCTCTCACCATGGAGGGTTGTGTCAGGAAGGGCATCCGGTGTAATATCGCTGCCAAATTATTGATGCAGATTAATTTGCTGCGGTGACCCCTTGAGGAGTATAGTAAACCCCATTATGTTATTTCCACAATGCTGTGAGACTGTTGTTAGAGAGGTGGGAAGAGACCCAACCCAGAGGAAAGGGTTAGCAGTGGCGGAGGTGACACTGAACCACTTGTGCTCCTTTAGGAGGAGGGAGGAGAGATGGGTAACCAGAGGCACTTGTATTACAGCAAGGGCAAAACCACCGGCCCAGGCTTTGGGTAAAGTTCTCGTGGTGGGTCAGGTTTGGGAGTTGCCGAACAGGACCCCACGCCAGCCTCCACAAGTGTGCGTCAGCCCTTAGATCAACTTATTTTGGAGTGAACTAAATTTGGGGTGGAGGCAGGAGGGACGCTAGTGGGGGCGGTGAGACCCAGGCTGAGCTCAAAGCTTGGAGCACGTACAGCAGAAAACTCCAGAGACCTGGAGGTTGTAACGACTGAAGGACTACCTCTGTCGCCCACTCCACACAAGCATACTGGTGACCTGTCCAGGATGTACCCCCACCTCTCGCCCAACAGCTGGGATAGGTTTGATATGTGGCTGCTCCATCAGCTGCAAAGCCAAATCAGATGCCCTTCATAGTAAGACTCTCTAACTGTAGAATGTTACAGACAGCAGCCCCACTGGCATAACTGCATTTCAGCAAATTGAAATAAGAAACTGCAAAACTCATCTCTGTTAGAGATTCTGATGTCGTTGATCGGCGTGTCTACACAAGCATTCGTTTTTCTATCATTTTTCTGCGAGGATCTTGCAAAATCTGCTGCTCTGAATGCATTTGATGTGTCTTTTATTAAGGTAGTGTTAGGTTTCACACTGAAACTCCGGTGCTTTGTGCGAAATGGAAAAGTTGGAACGGTACAGGATCTGGCTCATCCCCACTCACATCCCTACTGTCAAAGGAGCGCTGAGTGAAAGTCCATTTGTGAATAGATAGTTGTTTATACTGTGGACTGTAGCAGCACACGAATCAGAGTGTGAGATTTTTTTTTTTTTTTTAAATCTCCACACAGATTTATAGGAATAACATCTAAAATAGGAAAATAAAATTCTTGATACGGATTCTAAACTTTGTTTATTTGTTTATGTAGCCCTGGTGTGATCATTGTATGCTTAGGTATGCACTTCAGCTGCCATTCAGCGGTCTATTTCTTGTGCCAGTCATAATGAAAACAAAGCTTCCCACCTGAAGGAGATAAATGCTTTTCATTTCCAAAGTCATTGTCGTACTGGTTGCGTTTCATTGAGGCGCTGATTGAACAGGACCAATTAACAACCTGTCTCGACAAATCCCTTCAAGTTATGTTGGAAACAATTTAGCAAGAGACTTGCACTGTCTAAAACACTACAGTATGTACAACCTATTTACAAGACGAAATTGTCAACTTGCCTGAAGGAATTAGGATTTAATTACAAAAGCAGGCGCGCTACCTGACTTTAAATTTGAGAGTGAAGAATGGAAAGAGTGCTTTGGAGGTGATGTTCCCTCACTGTACCTTGTTGTATGTTGAGGCTCAGCTCCTTTGTCAGTTTTGGGTGGTTTTTTTTTTTTTATTTCTCAAGTATATGACTTTCAGATACTGTTCATCCACTGTAGAATATTTTTAGGCCTGCCACTTGTTCCTTACCTCCTACACACGTCCACTTTCCTCAAATTCTTTAAGGGCACACTGCACACCATGCCAAGACATGCCAAGTTTTCAGCCAACGGTGCTTTGGGAATCACCTTGTTGGTTCAAAAACACTATTTTATGCCATGCTGTGTCATCTTTGGCATTTTTTATAGTTTCAGTTAAAGAAATGGGAATGTATGGAACATTTTTTACAACAAAGTGCTGAAAGATACAATTGAAAATGTATTCTTTGCTAAGTCTAAGTTGCCGGTCATGTGGAGACTCATCACTGGTTCAGTCCATGGGTGTTCCAACGCAGGATCTGAGTTTGCATATTCAGGCCTGTGAAACAGGTTATGTAACTTGTCTTAACATGTGTAAGAACACAGTTAGAGATTGTGCATGAGAAAGCGACGTGCATTTTCAGTTAAATAATGTGTATTTATGTCTGGCTGTTGATGCGATCCTCATTTCTCAGTGTGACCCTTCACATGAATTTGATTCCCTTTGTGTAAGTGCTGTAAAACTAAAACTACTCTTGAAAGTGGCCACTGCCTCATTTCTACACAATGTGCACTTTATTTACATTTGGTTCCTATGATTATGCAAAAGTGGTTAGCATGGCTGGAGCAATAAATCAAAAAAGAATAACAATGACTTTAAAACGCAAAATTTCATCATAGGTTTTCTCCATTTCTTTTTGTCATGCACTGAAGTATGAACTGCACGACAGATAAGAATCTAAAGATCTAATGAGCATAACAGTTTTTGCAATATAGTTAAGTGTTTTAACTTCTGGCACAAGAGAGAAGATTTTTGCCCCGGGGTCAGTGAGCAAGCAACAGATTTCACAATGCCTCAGATTTTTATGGCTAAAATGAATTTTTGGGAAAATCATGTCATCATGTCATGCTGCATTATCTACTTTCAGTTCCTGATTGTTCTGTAACCTCAGGACGTACAAGCAACAGCAATAAGCTGGATAATAACTGGAGTCCTGAAGAAAATATATTTTTGCTGATGGTGTCAGAAGTTATATTTTTAACAAGGGTTCCATATTGATTTATGGAAATTTCAGGTGTGAGTTTATGACACAGAGGGAAAAATTGCATGAGTAAATGTGTCAACCAGGCAGTGGGGCCAATCTTCAGTTATCCATTGTTTTTGTTCTCCCAGTTCGTTCCTGTCTTTCTCTCTGCTCATCTTCCCTCTGTCTCCTTCTATGACACTTTTGTCTCTTTGCTTGTTACTTGGGGAAATTAAGCTGATGCACCAGACTCTCGACCACGGGTCGAGCATACTTGCTCCCCCTCTCTTCTTGTTTTTCATATCTCTATTCTTGCCTGCTTGCTCTGACCCCCGCCTGGGTGTGGCAGGCTACTTTCTCAATCCCATCCCTGCTGGTGAGCATTTCACTGGATGTGCAGTGAAAAGACCGAGGGGCCAAGGAGTGATGGATGACCGTTCCTCAGGCCTTCTCCTTTCCATTCCCCAGCCACTCTGTGCTCATTGCCTTCCCAGGGCTCAGCTTTGCTGGTAATGGCTTGAAACATGATATGAGTCTAACCTGCTGTTTGCAGAGGGAGAAGGAAGGAGTCCCCAAGCCAGCCAGAGTAAAGCTTCAATCTGACAGGCTAAAGCAGAGAGGAATTCTGTGGTGAATAAGAAACTGATTTACAGTGTTCAACCCCAGGAGATGCAAGGAGTGAGAGTACACCCAGATTTAGCCTGATCTGATACAAGGGAGGGAAATTAATAAAACATACATGGAAAATGTTCAGTTGTGCAGCAACTGTCTTTTCCATCACTATTTATCATGTCAGATTTTTTTGCACAGTCATATACTGTATATGCGGAAAACATTATGATCCTACAATCTCACAGTGCTCTTCAGCAACATTTGTTCAAACACACACACACCTACACACACACACACACACACAATGAAAACAGAACATTTTCAACAAACCAGCGACAGCAGATGATCTGTTAACTTCCATGGTATTTTTTTAAACAGAATGTTTTCAGAAACTGTTTTTTTTGTTGTTCGACTGGGAAAAAAATCTATTTTTTTTTCTTTTCAGAGAAGCTGTTACATTTGTCCAATTTGAAAATCTGAAAAAGGTCGCAGGCACCCCAGTGAGCAGTGTGCCTGTCCATCAACCGTAGGAAAGATTCATGTTGATGTCATGGTGAGGGAGGCAGCTGTCATTTTTCTGCATGTATAATATAGGCTACTTTAAATGCTCCAACTAGGCAATTGCCAAATAAAATGTATTAAGCCAGACAGCACTAAAGGAGGCCACAAACTGCAGTCAAGCACTTTTGATTGGGTAATTTTTAAAGATAGTGCTTTATAACTGTAATATTCCTTTATACTGTTTGTTATTGATGATTATGAACTGTGTCATTTTACACGGTAATGGTGTTTTGAAAAAAAAAATGGCATAATGCATTTTAATCATTTTACTTTCTCTAATGCTTCCCCTAACTTGCACAGCTTATTATTCAATGCTGAGTTTCAAAAATATATCTTGAACTATTAAAAGGCCAAAATTTCCAAATTCCAATATTTAATGTTTTCTTCAGACAACCTAGGAAAAAAAAAAAAAAACGCTCCCAAATACTTAATTATACTCGTTCATTTTCTTCAGCTTATCCAATTCAGGTGTGCTGGAGGCTATGCTAGCTGTCATGGGGAACTGGAGCAAGAGGCAGGGTATGCCCAGGTCTGGTTGCCAGTCTGTCAGACAGACAGACAACCGAACATCCGTGGCCGGATTCACACCTCTGACTAATTTAGAATTTAATAATTTTAATAATTAATAATTTCAATAATTTTTTAATTTACCAGTTAACCTAACAAACACGTCTTTGGACTGTGGGAGGGGGCCATGATACCTGGAGAGAACCCATACAGGCTCAGGGAGAACATGGAAACTATAAAAGCCCCATTCTGTAAGTGGATTTGAACCCAAGTCCCTTTTGCAAGACCATAGCACCATATTATAAGAACAATAACATCTAATAATAGTAACAATAAAAGATTAAAACAAATAACTTTAATGTTGTAGGTTATGGCGACACGAGCAGGATTATTAAATGATGTTGCGAGATCAAGCAAAATATAAAACGATAACTCACAACACGAGTGTCTGATGTTCAAACTCTACATAGTGAAAATAAATTCTCTGTGTTTTCTTCACGGTGCTACATGTCATTTCCACCTTGTTATTTGTCCTCTTGCTCCATCAGGTTAGAGAGGCTCAACGGCAGTTTGCTGCTGGCAGCGACAGCCGGCGGAAGCAAAAGGAATAAATAAACGAGTGAAAGGTTTGTTAAGGAGGGCGAGGAGAGCAGGCAGACAAGTGGAGCTAAAGGGGGCTCAGTTGGAGAGTGCCTGTTTGAACAATAGAAAGCAGACAAAGAGAAGCAAATTGGCAAGTGAACAGCCTCGAACAAATACACTGACGTCTCTCTTGCACAGATGGTCATTCTGTAACTATGCTTTTGCTTATCTGAGTATGTGTGTGCAAATGTGTGTCACTGTGTAACTCGATGTACAGTATGTACACCATGTGAGTGTTTAATGTCACAGTGTGATGTCACGATGGCATGGCAATTCCATGTCAATGAGCCAAAGACAACATTTTTTATTTATTTTAATTATTTGATTATTTTTTAACTTGTTTTTTTCACTCCACATGTTTCATGTCCAGTTTCTCTCTTTGTAAGATCAATATGTCCATCCATCTTCTGCCACTTAACCAGATCTGGGTCGGGGGGCATGGCAGTCTGAAGAGAAACACCCAGACTTCCCTCTTCCTGGCCATCTCCTCCAGCTCTTCCATGGTGACACCAAGGCATTTCCAAGCCAGCCAAACTCTCTCCAGCATGTCCTGGGTCTGCCCTGGAGTCTTCTCCAAGTGTGACATGCCCAGGAGGAATCCTAATCAGACCACCTCAACGTGTTCCCCTTACTGAGGAGGAGTAGCAGCGCTACTCTGAGTCCCTTCCGAATGACCACGCTCCTCACACTATCTCGAGGGGAGAGCCCAGACGCAAGCGGATTTTGGCTGCTTGTATCTGCGACCTCATTCTGATTCAGTATTAAGAAAAACCTAATGAAGAACAATACAAGGGGCATGGTTAGCGTGCTTGTATGGGGGTGCTGGGGTCTAACCCCGGAGCGAGGCCCAGTGGGGGCGCTTGAGGGGCAGTAACAGGTGGATGGGCTATAGCCCACGGGGTCCAGCTGGATCCTGCCTAAAAGCATTACTTGGGCCTGTCCTTCCATGGATGCTGCTTTTTGGAGCAGTCAGAGTTGGAGGCCCTGGTGGTCTGAACCTCATTTGACAAATCTGGCTGTAATAGTCAGACAAAATAGTAAATGGAAATGATTGCTCAGTAGACTATGGATGTATATTTCCTACTTTTCTCTATGGCTTAGGCAACTTAATATTTCATTCTAACAGATTACAGATCGCTCACGTTGCTTCATATTGATTCCTAAAGTAGTTTCTAAGGCTTTGCGCTCTTCATCTGAATTATACATGACTTATATAATTATATCATCCCGACCCATCTAAACCCGCATACTGTAAGCTGCATCTCCTGAATATCCATATTAACAAGCCATCAATGGCTGATGGCTTACATACATCTCGTCCATCCTCCCTGATCAGAAGTGTCTGTTTCCTACATGTGTCCTCTCAGTGACATGGGAGGATGTAAAAGTATGCATGATAATGTTCTATACTGTAGTTCTAATCCCTGTGAGTGGCATTCAGTGTAAATAAACTTTACATTAGCCCTGTGAGCTTGTTTAGTATAGTCTTTCCTTGTTTATCATGATTGCTTTTGCAGGCATTTGCAGTTAAACAGATGTAGATACCACACACACACACACACACACACACACACATTTGTATAACGCAGGCCAGAAGCTCTTGCCCAGTGTCATCTGAATCGGCACTAAGAGG
>VUQH01020680.1:1368-13948 GCA_015106775.1 Etroplus canarensis | reverse complement strand
CCGCCCGCAGGGGCGAGAGGGGATTTTTTTTTTAATATAATATAATATTTTTAATATATATATAAAATCAGGACAATGAGGCAGGGGAGGAAGTAAAACTAATCGCAAGGCACAAGACAACAACAAGCACAGCTGGAAACAGACATAAGATTGAACTTAACTAGAAGGATAAAAACACAGTGGGGTGAGACAGGAGACACAGAGGCAATAAAGAAACACGAACAGGGACTGGAACTAAAATGTAACAAGAACAGAAGCTCAAAACACTAAATGATGAGTACCATGACAACTAAACAAAGAAACTGTAAACCAGTCCACTCAAACGCAAAAAACTCACTGACCACAACATCTGGAGTTGATTCTAGGAGTTGAACTTACATTTGGTGGCTGTTCGATGGAACTCTCAACTTGAGGTCCAAAGAGATGTTGATGCAAGTGCAGGAGGCCATCATTAGGCTGAAAAACCAAAATAAACCTATCAGAGAGGCAGCAAAAATTTTTGGCGTCAAAACTACAATTTGGAACATTCTTAAAAAGAGAAATGCACTGGTCCGGTCAGAAACACCAAAAGGGCTGAAAGACCACAGAAAACAACTGAAGTGGATGACCACAGAATTCTTTCTATGGTTAAGAAAACCACTTCACAATATCGAACCCAGTCAAGATCACTCTCGAGGAGGGAGGCGTTTCATTGTCCAAATCTACAATTAAGAAACGCCTAAATAAATGTAAATACAAAGAGTTTACACAAAGGTGTTATATTTTAATTCCAGTGGTTATATTCAAGAAATGGAAGGTCAGATTTTACCAGAAAACATCTAAAAGAGCCTAACACTCCTGAAAAAAAATAAAAATAAAAATCTTTAAACAGATGAATCCAAGATGAATTTACCCCAAATTAACTGGAAGAGAAATATGTATAGAGATGGAGAGGAATAGCTCATGATGTGAGCCATACCACTTCACCTGTCAAACTTGGTGGAGGTAATGTTATGGTAGGAGCACGTAAGGCTGCCAGCTGAACAAGGTCACTTTTGATGGTGTGACTGCTGATATTTTCAAATGTACAGGGCAATACTCTCTGCTCAACCAAATGCTGCAAAACTGACAGACCAGGCCAAGGCAGTCACATGATCCCAATACAACAGAGCATGCTTTTAAATTACTGAAGCCAGAGGGACCCACAGCAGGAAGGCTTCAAGGGAGAAAACACAGCATTTGGTGATGTCCAGTCATTGACAGCAAAGGATTTTCATCCAAGTATTTAAAAGGACCCTTAGATAGGGGGGTGGGGGATTTACGTACCTAAATGTATGTCTCCTATAGCTGAAGCTTTAACCTGCTTTATTACTATTTATCATGAAATAATTCATGGTAGAAAGACAACTAAAGTTGGTCTTTGCAGTCATACCATACTTAATGGCTTTAAGAGTAAAAAAGCATGAAACTCAGTTACACATGTATATGTCTGCTCATGTGAGAATTATGTAATTTGGCTATGTATCATCTACTCTCTCGGTGTGTCTCTGTTTTTCATTCTCCGCCTGATGGATGACTCTTAGTCATCATCCACAGAGATCTGTATACAGTCTGGCCCTCCCTTTGCCTCAGTGAATTAATGGCTGCTGGAAGTGCAGCAGCAAAACTTTGAGATCAATACATCAAGTCAGTAGAAGCCCCCCCCATCCCATGTGTTTGTTCTTCAAAGTGTGTGAATATTTGTTCATGTCTTCCTCTTTGTTTCTGTGTCTACATTTATGTCTCTAATCTCTAAATTTATACGTGTGCTCAGATATCCCAGCATATCTGTGGTTTTGCAAGCGTATTGCAGGTCAAGACTCTGTTGACAAAGACAAATCAAAACCCTTGACTTCTCCTAATGCCTGCTTTCCCTTGTCAGCGTCTTCCAGGCAGCGACTGCAAATCATTACCTCTCTGTTTTTCTGCTCTCACTTCTTCTATTCCTCCCATTCTGCCTATGCAAAGTGCTGCTGCGGCAGTATGTGGGATTAATTAGTAAACACAAACTGCTAAGTGGAAAATCTTTGCAACAACAGAAACAGTTTGGTTACAATGATTGATGGAGAAGAGGAAACCCACGAGAAGTTTGCTCATTAATGAACTTCAGGGAAGACACTGGGGGTGGATCCCAGGGAAAAACGATTTAGCATTTTCCACTGAAAACACACACGGGACCTGGTCATGACCGCTGCCAGAGGGCAGGGTGGAGAATATATTTAAAACTGACTGAAAAAAACTTTTGTTTGAGGATAACAACACTTTAAAAAATTCAGAATTTTGAGTTTACTCGAATAAACCATTAACTCCTTGTGGAAGAACTCTTTTTACTGTTTTATGAATATTGATTTACCATTCTGATAAATATGTAACCAGCAGCAAAAGAGGATTTGTGAATTTTAAAATTCCCAATTAACACATCATCATTAAAAGTCACAAACTCACAAAATGACCTAAGGCAGCACTTTTAAGCGGGTCACAGGCACACACTGCATTACACAAGCCACTCTTTTCATAAAGTGCACTCATGAAGCAAGTCATGTAAGAGAGCTCTCGATTTATTGATTTCTCAACAGCAACTACAAAAACGATGCAAAAAAAGAGAACCAGAAAAATCTGTGGGGGCTTTTAAAGGTTTGAGAGAAGTGAGATGTAGAAATTGATTCAGCCGGGTATGAAATCCATTTAAGTCTATCAGACATGCACCCATTTTTAAACATTAGTCTCTTGTGTGATAAGATGTTCATAATCTCCAGTGGGTGGTGATCCACTGATTTTTTTCCTTTGCACCACTACACCACAGATAGGTACTTTTGGCTGCTTCCTTTTTTTCCCTAAAGGGTCGCCACAGTGGATGAAAATGCATGTGTGATTTGGCACAGATGCACTTCCTGTTGCGACCCTGGCTTGTGACCCCCAAGGCTGGGCTTGTGTCTCCTCCAAGTTGCAATCAACAGGTGCACTAGAGTGCACTGAGACAACCCCCAAAACAGGAATGGTTTTACAGGTGGAGGCTGCTGACGTTTTTTTTCTCTAAACATCTTTTCAGACTGTTTTTCACTAGTTTGGAATTTGGCTAGAATTTGTGTCACAACTGGCAGCATGTGGCGATACCTGGACCCTACAGAGGTTGCGTAAGTATTCTACCAGCACGCAACATCAAAACATGCCATTGCCAGAAGGTTTGCTGTGTCTTCCAGCACAGTCTAAAGAGGAGATTCCAGGAGACAGGCAGTTACTATAGGAGAGTTGGACAGGGCTGT
Source organism: Etroplus canarensis (assembly GCA_015106775.1). Lineage (NCBI taxonomy): Eukaryota > Metazoa > Chordata > Actinopteri > Cichliformes > Cichlidae > Etroplus > Etroplus canarensis. The sequence goes on along the minus strand of VUQH01020680.1, from coordinate 10,667 downwards.
AGAAGGTCCTTAACCCATCAGGAGGAATGATATCTGCTCCTTTGTGCAACAAAATGACCTTCAGCAGGCCACTGGTGTGAATGTCTCTGACCAGACAATCAGAAACAGACTTCATGAGGGTGGCCTGAGGGCCCAAAGTTCTCTAGTGGGCCCTGTGCTCACTGCCCGGCACCGTGGAGCTTTATTGGCATTTACCATAGAATACCAGAAATGGCAGGGCTAGCACTGGTGCCCTGTGCTTTTCACAGATGAGAGCAGGTTCACCCTGAGCACATGTGACAGACGTGAAAGGTCTGGAGAAGCCGTGGAGAATGTTATGCTGCCCGCAGCATCGTTCAGCATGACTGGTTTGGTGGTGGGTCAGTGATGGTCTGGGGGGGCATATCCATAAAGAATTGCTGGAATGAAATTTCGGCAAAATACACTAGCCTGCCTCATCTTTTTTTTTACTTTGATTTTTGGAGTGTCTTTGAATTCAGCCCTCTGTAGGTTGATAATTTTCATGATGTGGCATCTTTTCATTCCTAACACATTACCCAGTCCATATCAGTGTAGATGTCCGGCATGATTTATTCCCATTGAGATCTGATGCGTTTTCAAAGTGTTCCTTTAATTTTTTGTGCAGTGTATATTAAGTAAACGACAACTGTTTACATTTTAGGATTACTTTTCCCACTGTTTTCCAGCAACAACACTGCTACCTTTCATGCAATATGTGACATACATACAGTCACTGGCCACTTCATTGGATTCGCCTTGTTAGGTTGGACCCCTTTTGCCTGCCTTAATTCTTTGTGGCATAGATTGAACAAGGTGCTGGAAACGTTATCAGAGATTTTGGTCCATACTGACAATGATAGTACATTGCAGTTGCTGCAGATCAGCTGCATATTTATGAAGCAAATATCCTGTTCCGCCACATCCCAAAAGTGCCCTATTGGACTGCAGTCTGGTGTCTCTGGAGCACATTTGAGTCCAGTGAACTCATTGTCATGTTCAAGTAACCAGTTTGAGTGTGTTTTTTGACATGGTGCATTTTTTGCAGGAAGCAGCAAGCACAAGATGGGTAAACTGTGATCATAAATGTGTGGACATGGTCAGAAATAATACTTTGTGGGGTTTAAATGCTGCTCAATTTGTATTAAGGGGCCAGAAGTGTGCCAAGAAAATATACCTCACAACATTAAGCCTGAATTGTTGATTCTGACCCTACCAATGAATGTTGCATAAAAAATTGAGACTTCTGTTGCCTGATTTTTGTGAGCTCATTTTTAGCTGATAGGAGTGGGACCTGGTGAAGTCTTCTGCTGCTATTGCCCATCTGCTTTAAGGTTCTGCATGGTGTGCATTCAGAGATGCTCTTCTGCATATCTTGGTCGTAACAAGTTATTGTTGCCTTCCTGTCAGCTGGAAACATTCTCTGTAAACTCCAGAGATCAGTCAGCAGGTTGTCTTGACCATGTCCACATGCCTAAATGCATTGAGTTGCTGCCATATGTTTGCTGAATAGATTGCATTAATAAACAGTTGAACACATGTATGGCCAGTGAGTGTACATTTATCCTAAATATTTTCTTCACAGGACATTTGTATATACATGCCATGCCATACTGGAATAAAGCAATATCAGTGAGAGTAACTCTCAACTTTGCTAATATGAAATGCTGAATCAGCAACATGTATGCTGTAAATAAATGAAAAAAAAAAAAAACTCCATCAGGTATGCCTTTCCCATTTTACACATTTTGGATGGCACTGTTCTATTATAAACTGACACTGGGTTGCTATAGATATGACTCATAGAGGATCCAGAGGGAAGGTCAGTTCTTTCTCACGCTCCTCCTTGGTTGTTCCGATGCTTGGAGAGGGGATATCCTTGTACACATGCACACTGGCAAACACACAAGTATGTGAATGCAAAGTGTAAGTTTGTTTACATTTCCACTTTCCGAGTGTTTGTGCTCTGCTGCTGTGTGACGAGGGAGTGGTGGAAAATCCTACTGAGCACGTGCAGTAGTGTTTACACTCTTTCTGTGTTTACTGCCTCTGTCTTATAGATAGACAAACAGAAGGGAACTGAGATGCTTGCAGAACCGTGGGCTTCTTAAACATTCACAAAACTTATTAATGCACACAAACACACACACATACCCTGCTGTGCCTGCTGGCTGGCCCTCTAAGCATTTGAACCAAGTTCATATGCTTAGAGGGCCTGATTGTTTAACTACACATATGTTCAAACACATGAGAGAGGAAATGTGTTTAATTATCCATACACATACATGCACACATAGGCAAACACATCTGTTATATGGTCAGTGAACACAGCTTCCTATTAAGCAAGGCTGCTGTGAAGGGATCATTTTTTGATAAACCATTCACTGAAATGACAAAATTCTTTCATAATACGAATAAAAGAACATATACAGTATTCTTAGTTAAATAATTTCAGATGGAATAACTGGAGCCTATTATCAGGCAAACAGCCTATAAATGCAAAGTAAATGTTTTGACAGGCTAAGAAGATATGTTTGTTTAGCTTTTAGTTTCTCATTATTTGAACAATGCACATTTTACAAAGTTAATTCTTGAACTTAATATTTTCTCATGGTGGTGTAAAAGCCTGGTGGGGCATTATATGCACTAACACAAGAAGTACTTAGTCAGTGAATCATAATAAAAATACACCTCATCAATTAAATTGGAATATCTAAATCTAAATACAACAGGGACATGAGTAAGCAGAAGTGGAGACAGATATGTGGCATTATCAGTAACTGTATTTATGGTATGGGGGCGACAGTGCCTCAGTCCGTTGGGAGACTTAACTGGAAAACAGAGGGTTGCTGAGGGCTCAAGGACCACCTGGACTCGGACCTAGACCTGGACCTGACCTGGAGGCTAAATCAAGACCCTGTTCTAGACTCATGTGTATGGAGGAGACAGGAGGCCAGGGAGGTGGTGCCCTTCACCCTCTCGAGTCTTGCTGAGGTACCCATGAGCAAAGCACAGAACCCCCACATTTGCTGTCTTTGGCCCCTGTGATGGGCAGCCTTCACTCAATACCCACCTCGGCACTGCATGTGTGTGTGTATAATAACATAAGAGTGTGTGTATTTGGGATTTGTAATTTCCATATAAGGGATAAATAAATGTATGTCTTCTTCTTCTTAAACACACAGAACCGATATATTACCCTGTTATACAGCATCAAATTAAAAATCCAAACTTCTTAAGTAAATGATCACATCAAAGCAACAATTCAGAGCTGGGAAATCCATTGCTTTAAGGACCATAGCTTACCAACCTTGCAATAATACAAACTGGGCTCGCTGGTCAAATTCACTGCTTTAAAGGAAAAGTTGCACACGATCTTTCATCTGGGCAGTTGCTTAACCTCTAATTTCTGCACTGAAGGCAAAGTGCTAAATTTAACTTTCTATATGCCGTTCCCTTTTTTCATTTTACTACTCTGCTACTGTTGACTACCATAACAGCAAGCTGTTAGCTGAAAAGACAAAAGACATTTTAACTTATGTCAAACCAATTAGTGGTACAGTTCATGTGCTGCTGTCATCATAGGGCCATCCCATCTTTACTCTACAGCTCACTATTGAAACTGCTAATTGGCTTAAATTAAGGCTGTGGGGCCATTCCCATGCGCACCAAAGGAAGTCTGAATTTTCATGAAACAAATATAGCAAGGTCTTTGGAATGTACTGTCATCATAAATCACAAATGTAAATTAATTTTAGTTTTATATAAAACTAAAATTACTAACGCGGATTCATTCGCTGTAGCGACCCCTTGGTGGAGAATACAAGAGAGCAGTCGAAAGGTACATTCATTCATTTTTTATTTATGTTACATATTCCACTATCTTACATATAGGGTTTATATATTTTTATCTTCATATTTTCTATCTTTTATATTTATATTTATTTATATTTAAATGAGCATCTGTAATCAAAGAAATTTCCCCCTGGGATTAATAAAGTATCATGATTCTGATATTGTCTCTTCTTTTAACTCCTGTAACTAGAAAAATTTGTACGCCTTCAATTTCCCCTCTGGAGATGTTTTAAAATATATAAAAGTCATCTGCCTTATGGAGTAGTTTGTGTCCAGTTCAAATATTTGCTTTAGAGAATAAAAACAAAGCAAAAACAAACGTAAACTGCGGATATTCATTCATCTTCTTCCGCTTGTCCAATTCAGGGTTGCGGGGGGTGCTGGAGCCTGTCCCAGCTATCATAGGGCGAAAGGCAGGGTACACTCTGGACAGGTTGCCAGTCTGTCGCAGAGCCAACACAGAGAGACAAACAACTATTCACGCACACATTCACACCTATGGTCAATTTAGAATTGCCAATTAACCTAACCCCCATTGCATGTCTTTGGAATGTGGAAGGAAGCCGGAGCACCCGGAGAGAACCCACGCAAACACGGGGAGAACATGCAAACTCCACACAGAAGGGTCAAAGTCAGCCAGGTGCTGGATTTGAACCCAGGCCGGACCCTCTTGCTGTGAGGCAACAGTGCTAACCACCGTGCCGCCGTGGATATTCTTTTTCAGTTTTATTCAATATTAGAATGTAATTATGGACATAAAACATATAGTACTCGACTGAAAAGTCCATTCTCTGCATGTGTCCAAATAATGTATTGTCAAATGATAGATATATTAAAGGTAAACTCACAGTTTCCCAACAAACAAAATTCTAGTGTTGCTGCACAATAAATATCCAAAATAAGGAACAACAAGCAAACTATCAAAGTGCATCACATTATGTTGCCTGAGTATACTTTCTTACTCAAATATAATGACAGAAAAGTTGAACTGAACTGAGCCAACCCCTTAACTAACATTTATTCAGTCTTAACAGAACACACAATGAAACAGAAATAGAAGGAGTTAAAAAAAAATGTGAAAAAAATCCACTGTGACAGTGTTGGGAAGTGTGTATGAGCACACTTATTTATTTATACTTTATGTGTATTCACAGGAAGTGTTTGCCTGCTTTTGTAGTGTTTGCTGAAGTGTGTCCTTCTGTACGTAAAATATGTGACAATTCAAACACTCCTCCTAGCTTGTGTGTGTGTGCGTGTGGGTCAGTTTGACTGTGTCTCACTTTGTGTTTTTGTTTGCATGCTGTTGTACTGACCTGTGGGTGACTGGGTCTAGGCCACAGTGACACCACATTGATGTCCCAGTCAGGAGTTCCTGTCCTCCCCTCCCATGGCACCCGCTGCTGATGTTAGAGTGACCCTCACCTCACCACCTCTGTCATCTCATCCATCCACACCTTGTTACCCACCCCTGACAGCCTCCCCCTCTTTTCAGCTTCTTAATGCCTTTCCTATTTTTATCTGCCTTGGGTTCTTTTTTTTTTATATTTGAACTTCCACTTTTTCTTCCCTTCCTTCCACCTCTTCTATTTAGTCCCTCTTGTTGACTTCATCCCTTTTCTCCCTCCCTCCTCTGAGGATGGCTGCAGTTCATTTATCTGATAAACTTTACCCTTCCCCTCTTTCATCTCCAACCATCGCCAAACACAGAAGAAATAAAAGACAAACAGAACTGAACTGACAGTGAGCCAGTTCGAACTCACAGGCAGACACAAATATTTTTTGCTGCAGATGTTTATTCAGGCGCTGGCAGGCTCTGACGGACTGACCTCATCGGGCTCACTCTCAAAGACACACACACACGCATAAGTATTAACAACACACCTTTTACAATAATCACTTTAGCAAGAATCCCCTAGTTCACTTTTCACAGTAACTGTTCTGTGTAAACAGAACAGATAATCCAATTATATATGTTACATGACTATGCTTGAGTAACAACTGCATCCATGCACACACTACCACCAACCATGTTTTCCAACAACACATGGGTCCAGAGCACTCGTGGGTCATTGTTATGAAGACACAGGCTGTGTTGAACTCAGTGAACCAGAAAAACAATTGGCTCTGACTTCCTGCTGGCTTCCTCTGTAGTAGAGCAGACCTCTAACACTATTACTTTTTCCCTAACGTACGCACATACACACATAGACAATGCAAGGATGACCAGCCTAAGTGTCTTCCCGCCATCCTGTTTTCTAGTCTAGAGTGTATTTTGGTCATGTGCCGGATCTGCATCGTACAGGAAGAAGTCGCCTCTCTGCGTGTGTCTGAACGTCTGCATGGAGGAGGAGGGGAGGGGAATTCAGAGGAAAATTCTTTCCTGTCATAACATCAACAGGTCCATATTTGGGACTCATACTGCATTGGGCTCAGTGTAAACACACACACATGCTTTAATATAACTCACTTTCCACCACTGTGTATAATTCTACTCATAGTGTTACAGGTGTTGTAAGAAATCACAGAAACATCTTGGGTGTCAAGTACAAAGGACTTTTCTCATTTACACTGGTCTGCAAATAGATCAATGCATTTCCTCCAAAACAAAAGCCATTGGCTGTCTGAAACCTGTCAAAATATGGTTGACTTCTCAAAAGGTACAGTGGAGAAAAAAACAACTCAGCATCAACACTGTCACCAACACTGCACTGAAGTTATATACAGTATGTACCTGTGTTATATGCTGCTATGTAGTGCCTTCACTCACATTAACCTACTTCTGAAATAGGCCCTATTGGTGTGTATTGTCTCACCAGAAACTGAAGAAACATGCACCCACCAAATATGATTCCAGCAGCCATCAGAAGATGGCTACATTATGATCATAAAGGTATGAAAATGATCTGCAACCATACTCAGGTAGGCTGTGACGGTTAAACAATAGTACTAAGGGGTCCGAAGCGTGCCAAGAAAATATATCCTATGAATCCATCCTTTTTTGATTCCACAAGTCCTTCTCACCATGGAGGGTTGTGTCAGCAAGGGCATCTGGCATGAAACTTGTACCAAGCATCAATGCAGATTAATCCGCTGTGGCGACCCCTTGAGAAGAATACAAGGGAGCAGCCGAAGGTACATTTTTATTCTGACCTTATCAACCAAATGTTGCAGCAGAAATAAACACTCCTGTTGTCCAATGCCTGTGAGCAGTGTGCTGTTTTTAGTTGACAGAACTTGCACCCAGGGTGGTCTCCTGCTGCTGTAGCCTGTCTGCTTCAAGGTTTGCAAAGTGCATACAGAGATGCTCTTCTGCATACCTTGGTTGTAATGAGTAATCGTTTGAGTTACTGTTGCCTTCCAATCAACTTGAAGAGTCTGGCCATTCTCCTCTGACCTCTGGTATCAACAAGATGCATCCTCTGTAAACACTAGAGATGGCTGTGTTGGAAAATCCCAGAAGATCAGCAGTTTCTGAAATATTTAGACCAGCCAGTCTGGAGGGATAGTGGATATATTGGACAAAGGATGTTGAAGATGGAGCTGCCAGGCAGGAGGAGAAGAGGAAGACCACAGAGAAGATTCATGGATGTAGTGAAGGAGGACATGCAGAGGGTTGGTGTGAGGGAAGAGGATGCAGGGGATAGGCTGAGATGGAGGCAGATGATCCGCTGTGGCGACCCCTAACGGGAGCAGCCGAAAGAAGAAGAAGAAGAAGTCTGTCACCAACAAACAGGGCATCATCAAGGTCAAGGTCACTTAAAACCCCTGTCTTTCCCATTCTGATGCTTGTTTTGAACTTCAGCAGGTCATCTTGACCAAGTCCACATGCCTAAATGCATTAAACTGCTGTAATGTGATTGATTGTTTAGATATTTATGTTAACAAACAATTTATCAAGTAGCTGATGAGTGTATACTCACTGATGAAGAATAATTTTTTTGTGTACACCTTGGTGATAATGTGTCCCTGTCTTGCTATTTTTGTGCACGGTATATTTACTAGGAACGCTTTGAAATGATTTGAGAATATTAATTTGAATCTTAACTTCTGCCTCAGATAGCAAGCCTGAAAATTGGTTTGTCCAATTTAAAACTAGCCATGAGGCAATCATACTTTTATGGCTGCTACTATCACTCTTTGAGCAGCTGTTACAAGATCGCCCACTGAACTAAAATAGCTACTAGTAGGATCATCGTTATTCGCTAACAAGTTATTTGACTGCATCAACAGACACGACTAAAATCCTGCTGGTTCCTGTGCCTGCAGGCTGTAGCTGTGTTTGCACAGAGTGAATTAAAAATGACTAATATGCACACAAAAAGCCTTCTGTCTTTTAACATGACTCAGCATTCAGTCAATGTTGAGAATGATTCATTCACAGAGCACCACGGTCTGTGTTTGTTTGATGCCCTTTCTACTGAGCTTCACTTAGTCACTATGTTTAATTAGCAGTGAGAGCTCTAAATAGATAGAGTTTATGTAAGAAACACAGCATCTTGTCAGCCTACTGTTTGTCACAAAGTGAGGCTGCAGACCAGAATGCTCCATCCCTCTTCATTAAGACTAAGTAGATTTGCCATAATTTCCCAAATTAAATTCTGGGTACACTCCAGCCTAAAATTGAAATCCAAACAGTCTCTTAAAGAGGACTGAGTGAGCACTTTCTCCAAAAGCTGGTGTCACTATGATGACTCCTTAGTCCAGTTTGATATCAAGCAACAGAGACAGGGCTTATTACAGTTTTTACTAATGTAAACTACACTGCTGTGCAAAAGTCTCAAACCACCCTCATTTCTATATATTTTGCTTGGAAAATGGGAAATAAGTGCAATGATTTACTGGAATATAAAAGGAAATACAGCACATGAAAAAAACAGAGTTTGTACAATTATAATGAGCACAAAAGTCAATACTTGGTATGGTTATTCTTCAACAAAGCCTGAACTCTCCTAGGCAAGCCTTCTTGTAATTTCTTTACGTAGTCTTCAGGAATAGTTCTCGAGGCTTCTTGAAAGATGTTTCAAAGCTCTACTTTGGCTGTTGGTTGCCGTTTGTTGTGTTCTCTGTTAAGATGATCCCACACTGCTTCAATAATGCAGAGGTCTGGGATCTGGAGAGGCAAATCCTTGAGTGATAGTGTTCTATCATGTGTTTTTCTGTCCAGGTATGCTTTCACTGGATTGGCAGTGTATTTGGGATTGTCATGCTGAAAAATGAATTGTCAATCAGACGCCTTCCAGCTCATCGTACTTTCTGTGTTCATAATTCCATCAATTGTGACAAGATCCCCAGCCACCCCTCCACTAAGAACATTTTTGATGAGGCTTCAGGGAACAGTAGATGGATCAACTAAGGATCAAAGATGAATCTCCCAGGGCCTGTGTCAGGTCTTTTTTCTTATTTCTTAAGGACATGACATTCAGACACTGTTCATCTGATGTATATCG
>VUQH01020678.1:16315-32652 GCA_015106775.1 Etroplus canarensis | reverse complement strand
GTGTGTGTTTTTGAATGTGTGTGTGTTTGTGTGTGTGTGTGTGTTTTTGTGTGTGTGTGTGTGTGTGTGTGTGTGTGTGTGTGTGTGTGTGTGTGTGTGTGTGTGTGTGTGTGTGTGTGTGTGTGTGTGTGTGTGTGTGTGTGTGTGCATGTTTGTTCTATTTACGTAATCAGCGGTAAACCTTTCAATCCCAGCTTAAAGAGAAAAACACATCTGGAGATGTTACGAAACCACGTTTTTTTAAACATCAGTATGAGCACACACAAACACACCAACGCACACACACGAACCCAAACACACTAGTTTAAAAGAAGCTCCTCATGCATCAGGGCCACAGGTGTATTGCTGTTGGTCAGCTGTGCTTTGATTACACATTTAGGCCGTGCACTCATCATGTGCCTCGTATTTCTGTTTGTCGCAACAGTTCAGTGAAAAGAGTAAATCCGGAGGAAAGGAAGCAGAAGAAAGCAGATAAAGGAAGGTAACATGGCTGCTCTTTCTGCTGAAGCTTAAGCTCCATGACTTGTCACACTAATCAACTAAATGTCTGTCAAATACCCACTTATTAAAGCTCTGACCAGACATCTGGTTAAAAAAAATACTTTGTTAATCTAAACCTTTGAAGCTTCACAAATCCAGTCATAAAGGAATCCTTTGAAAGTAACTGGCTATGAAAAAGTATCTGCAGTGAGAATTATCTTGTAAGACAAAAGGAAATCAACATGACTTCCTTTTAGTATTCAGAAACTGTGCAATATATGATTTAAAAAAGCACGAACTGCACCGTATTGACCAGTGACAACTTGTCAAGTTCTTCTGGTGTAAATTTGTTCGTTTAAAACGAATGCTCATCTTTGTGGACAGGTACATAAAATGACCAGCAAAAAAAAACGTCACTGATTTGATGGCTAGGAAGTGCAAAAAATGTGATTTTTTTAAGTCTTCAGCCTAATTATGAGATTCAAGTCTGGAGTTTCTGTCACATTCACACTGTGGATTTTGGAGAAGGTGGCAGCTCTTCAGTGTTTGACCTCTGAACGCTTCTTTTTTGGACTTTAAAATGTAACTTTGGCTGCTTCCTTATATTCTCCCCAAGGGGTCACCACAGTGGATTAATCCTCACTGGTAATTCGGCAGAGGTTTTATGCCAGATGCCCTTCCTGGTGCAACCCTCCACGGTGAGAAGGGTTTGTGTCCCCCAGCTGGGATCGAACCAGGGACCTTTTTGCTAGCAAGTCGAATGTGTAAACTTGCAGCCCTACCTGGGGAACATCAAGGCGTTCCCATTACAGCCAAGAGACGTGATTTCTCCAGTGTGTCCTGGGTCTGCCACAGGGTCTCCTCCCACTTGGACATCCCCAAAACACCTCACCCAGGAGGTGACCAAGAGGAATCCTGCTCAGATGCCTGGACCACCTGAATTGGCTCTACTCTGAGGTCCTCCCAAATGACTGAGCTCCTCACTCTCTCTGAGGGAGAGCCACCCTTCAGAGGAAGCTCTTTCCACCACTTGTAATTACAATCTCATTCTGGGTAGTCCCCATTCACGATCTGGGCACTACCCAGAGCTCATGACTATAGGTGAGAGTAAGAACCTAGATTGACCAGTAAACGGAAAGGTTTGCTTTCACACTTTGATATCTCTTTACCACAACAGACCGGCACCAATTTGTCACTTTCCCATTGCCTTCTTCCCTCAACAGTGAACAAGACCCTAAGATACTTAAAATTTTCCACCTGAGGAAGCAACTCCTTCCCAACCCGGAATGGCAGCTCCACCATTTTCCCGCTGAGAGGCATTGCCTCAGACTTGGAAGTTCCCAGCCACTTCACACTCAGCTGCGAACCACCCCAGTACAAACTGGGCACCATTGTTCAATGAAGCCAACAGAACTGCATCATCTGCAAAAAAGCAAAGGCAAGATCCTGACACCGCAAAATGTGCCACCCTTCACCCTTTGGCTGAGTCTAGAAATTAAATAAAAAGTTATGTACAGAATCAGTGACAAAGGGCAGCCCTGGTGGAGTCCAACACTCACTGGGAACAAGTCTGACTTAATGCCTGCAATGCAACTCAAGCTCTCATTGCAGTTGTACAGGGACCGCATAGCTCAGTATATAATGTGGTGATTATGCACTGTATATATGCATGTGCATAACACATAGTCTTCTTCTTCTTCTTCTTCTTCTTTTGGCTCTTCCCTTTAGGGTCACAAAAGTGGATCATCTGCCTCCATCTCACCCCATCCTTTGCGCCCTCTTCTCACATAACCACCTTCTGTACCCTCTCCTTCACAACATCCATGAACCTTCAGTGGTCTTCCTCTTTTCTTCCTGCCTGAAAGCTCCACCTTCAAAATCCTTCATCCAGTATATCCACTATTGCTCTTCTGCACATGTCCAAACCGTTTCAACTGTGCCTCTCTGCCTTCGTCTCCAAACTACTCAACCTGAGCTGTCGCTCTCACTTTTAATCCTGTCTATCTAAATGAAAATCTCAGCATTCAATTCTGCTACTTCCATGCATAGTATTTATGCATAATCAATCACAAAATAATTATAAACTTTAATGTGTTCTTTCATCACACTAATGTTGATGTTTGTTGTTGTTCTGGTTGGTAGAAAATGTCATCAAGGCTCTTGAATGTACAAATCACCTCCAAGTACATCCAGTTTTATCTGTGCTTCCTTGTTTTTTTATATTGCAAGATATGAGTCACTCCTCCTGTCTTTTTTCTTTTCTTATATTTTTAGTGGAGTTTTTCTTTCCTAGTACAAAGACCAATAAATCAATTCTGAAAACATCAAGTTTATATATTTAACAGAAAAAGCATTTAGTGAAATAACATTAGTTTATTGTATGACTGCCATTCCTTTCTGCTTTGTCTGGTTTCTCTTCAGGCCGTGCCAAGCACATAACAAGAGAGCAGTCTTTTTCTGAGCACTGTTGCTGTATTGTGGCTCTGTGTGGACCTGGATGTGCTCTAATCAGTTATGACAGAACTCTGTGTGTGTGTGTGCGTGAGAGAGAGAGAGAGAGAGAGAGAGAGAGAGAGAGAGAGAAAGAAATTCAAACTGATCAGAGAGGATGGTGCTGTAATAACATCTCCTTCTTCTATTGAGATGCTGTCTTTCCATGCACTCGCTTCTCCTTTCTGCAGATGTGTGTCATATCATGAATACCTGCTCCTGTGTAAATATGTATGCGTGCGTGTGGCACCCATGTTTTCATCTCACAAATGCATGCGCGGTTGTAAAAGCCCATTACAGCCCATTCCATACATTAATAAGACCGGCTGGATCAAAGAGGCTCTAAAAACCTTTGGATCCTGGCTGGTGAGTGTGCACCACAGGCCTCTGTGTTTGCACGCGTGTGTGAGATCAAGTTTATCATGCCCGGTGGGGACTTTAACCTGACTATACACCAATACATGGGAACTCGTGTCACCGAGGTCCCCGTTAGTTCAGACTGCTTTCTGGAGGCTGAGACTTGGATTTACGGTAAAGGTTAGAATTATGTTCAGGTTGGGGTCAGGCATTTGGTTGTGGAGTTAAGGGTAAGGAGCTTAAGAATGCAGTATGTAAATGAATAACAGCCCCCCACCCTCGTGTGTGTGTGTGTGTGTGTGTGTGTGTGTGATATCTGTAACGCTGAGGGGCATTCCTTTTACAGCAAAGATCGAGTTAATCTCCTCTGGGACTTAAACTCTGGTTCTCACGATTATTGTCATCTCCACTTCACTTTCTCTCTCTCTTTCTCTCTCTCTCTCTCTCTCTCTCTCTCTCACACACACACACACACACACATACACGCTCTGATTTTGTCTAAAGCTTACTGACACTGAACGATGACCAACAAGTAAAGATCACACAGGGGACCTCTTCATCACACACAGTGATCGGCGCGCTATAAGATTCAAAGTGAAAACAATCACCTGTTTCTGGTACTTTAATAAAATAACGGCTCCCAGGACCCGCTGTCTCTCTCTCTCTCTCTCTTTTTGCCTGTCTCTCTCACACACAAATTCACAAACTAATCCATAACACGTCCCTCTGACTGACCTCACGCCAGCGCGTCAATACGCATGGATGCGCAGGATCTGTCATACTTGGGAAAAATAAATAAATATTATCCCTCAAACTTTTCTCGGGAATTAAAACTCACCTTCCAAATTTTGTCTTCTTAAAGTCCATCTCGTGAGCGGGCTCTGTGGGCGCACGGGTCGGTGCGCTTGCGCTCTATTTATCACCGACAGCAAACCGGCCAGCCTCGTCTTTTCCTACGGATTCCCCATCCCGGATGTCCCACCACCGTGCGTCCAAACAGAAACACATAAGTCCAGACGGACCAGCGACCCGCCGAGCAGGTCAGCGGAGAACAGCCAGCCTACGCGGCTTTCACTACAGCGCCGGGAATCGAACAGCGGACCATCCCGGCGCGAACGCGACAAACGGCGCGCACTGACTGGAAACTGTGGGAAGCTGTGCGGAGTTTAGTTCCGAGTCTCAGATGTGTTCGCAGGATGTTCCGCAGGACTGGGCACGTAACCCCTCCCCTCCTCTTCTCCCCGCCCCCTTTGCCCCCCGGCTGATAACACACCAGAAAACAGCAACCCCCCCACCCCCCACCACCACAACGCACCGTCACCCTCTGCTGAGCCCTTTTACTTTCGTGTGTGTTTCATGTGAACAGAGGTTAAAACACAACCTGACACAGGGAAGCAAAACCTCTGAAAGGTGAATCAGCTACAGAAAAAATATTACTGATGATGCACCTTCGCTGTTTCCCTTGTATCTTTCCTCAAGGGGTCGCCACAGGGGATAGAGCCCAGTCCCCTTAAGTTTTAGGCCGGATGCCCTTCCTGGCGCAACCCTCCATAGTGGGAGGCACCTGGAATCAAAGCAGGGGCCCTATTGCTTTTAAGGTGATTGTGTAAACCACTACACTATGAGAGCACCTGTCATAATAATATTATTATTATTATTATAACCTAAATATTATGCAATTGTAAATCATATCAAATTTGAGATAACCATAGTCTTCCATTACCACATAGTCTTTTTTCTTACCTCATTTATTATTATTATTATTATTATTATTACCACAGCAGATTAATCCTCAATGGTAATTTGGCAGAGGTTTTATGCCAGATGCCCTTCCTGTCGCAACCCTCCATGGTGAGAGGTGTTTGTGTCCCCACTTGGAATCTTTTATGAATTTTCATGAGTTTTACTATTTTGCCAAAAAAAATAAAAATAAAAGCAGGAATAATATTAAAGCACATTATTATTTGTTGATTAAGACAGCACATTCTAGTTATTTACTTGCATTCCTGAACAGAAAAAATAGTTTTAGTGTCTGCATGTTATGCTTGATTGATTTCTGACTTCTCAGAGAAGCCCAGTGATCAGACTCAAATTTGGGTATAAAAAGGTGAATTTGGGTGGAAATTCCTCATTCTGTTTCAAAATGGTAAAACGTAGAGAACTCACTGAAAGGAAAGAGTTGATATGTATATATTATATATAGAATATATAGAATCCTAATAGTTTATCAATGAAGAAAGTGGTGTAGAAAACCTTTGACATGTGTGCTTTTGCAAATTTATTGTGTGAAAAGCAGTGCTGCTCAAAAGTTTAAACATAATATAATATTGAGATGGCAAATTGTTTTCCAAAGTAGGAAAAAAGGGTACAAAACAAAGCAGCCTGTTTTGCACACCATTGCGAATAAAGAATAAACATTGCAATGATTAATAAATGTCTCAGCTGGTTAGCTGTGAAACGAACACTGCTCTACTCTTGACTTGAACTTGTCAGAAATATTACAATGTGTTTCAAAAAGATGGACCAAATTTCAGTGTGGTATATTTCTTGATAGCAACATAGGACAATTAATCAAAATCAGAATATTTTATTAATCCCAGGGGGAAACTGTACAAAGTTACAATCGGTTAGATGTGGTTTTTTAAAACTCTATGCCCCACCCTTTTATGTGGTAAATGTTTCATTC
Source organism: Etroplus canarensis (assembly GCA_015106775.1). Taxonomy (NCBI): domain Eukaryota; kingdom Metazoa; phylum Chordata; class Actinopteri; order Cichliformes; family Cichlidae; genus Etroplus; species Etroplus canarensis. Next base: position 26,639 of record VUQH01020678.1, on the reverse strand, counting down.
ATGGGTGGGTCGTGGTTGCAGCGATATAGTGATTTCAAATTGGGTCCATCTTTTTGAAACACCCTGCATTGTGAGAAAGACTCCATTTACACTGTATGAAAATGTACATTTCACTTTAGACAGACATGATTATTCTACCAGACAGGCTACAGAGGGGCAATCTTTATTACCCATAGCAAGCAGGAATTCAGTCTCCAGAACAGCTCTGCTATGAAGGGATGGAATTTAACAAGGGAGTTGCCTTTGCCACCACATGCCCCCCTCTGGACACACCTCTGTTAGCTTTAGACACCATTCAATATAGAAGTTTTGTATAACGCTATGTTTGTGAGCTCTTTGAGGGATTTTCCCCTGTAAAGTTTAAACCTGTAAATGACTTCTGGAAACTGAGGAGGAAGAAAGAATCTGAATTTCCGTGTTAGCAATTTGCTTATTTTGCAAATCCATAGGACTATTTATTTAAAGAAGTTAAATGCATCTCTACCAGCGAGCCACTACAATAAAATACTGCCTAAGTGATCTATCTGTCAGTGTAATCATTTTCAGTTTATATGTATTTTGTTCCTCCTTTATTTTTGCATGCTTATGCAGATAGTTTACTCAGACTGAGAGTTTTTAACTTAAAAACCTTCAGTTTTATGTTTACTGATTGTTGGGATTTTCTTTCTAATATTTTAGCATCTTTACTTTGCAGTACAAAGTGGCTTTTATCATGAATTGGAGCCATACTTTGAGTTGAATCAAACTGAATTGAATTACTGTTGTATATTATTGTTTTTAATGCTTGAAAGGTGTGCTAACATTGCCTTAATTCCAGAAAAATGATATTTTCTGGCAGTGTTCGCTGTGTTATCAACAGAAAATAACTGAGTCCAAAAAGACTAACAGGTGGCTGAATTGCTGGTGTGAAAAACAGATATGTTTAGTCATACATGTTCAGTATATCAAAAGGAATAGCCAACATAATATCAAAGCAAGCACATCAGAGGACAGTACCTAAGAGTGTTTGAACTTATGTGAACCATCCTTGTAGTAATGTTTTGTTCTGTGTTCATAAAGTCCACAAATCTCTTGCATGACAATAAAGTATATAATTATGGTTTAAAAACTGACTCACTGCTGGCTCCACAGTTCACAGTTCAGCATGGATCACCTTGTGCTTCTCTTCAAACACACACATGCTCAAACTGAATGGAAAATTAAATATTATCCAACAATAACAGTGGCCAGCAGAAGCCCTTTGTGGCACTGTGCAGCAGATGTGAGACAGAACAGACACATTATGCAAACACGGACACCCAAACACGTTTCCACCCTGCCAGGAAAATGTGTTACACGTTTATCCCCCCTGGCTGTGTTTACAGATAAGATTCCATATCAGTGACATTGGATCAACAAGGATATTTATTCAGGTAAATAATGCTCATAAATATACGCCCTAAATCCATCTTGCAGTGTCTCACTGCAAACATTCAAAAAGGTTTCTTGACCATGCATATTTAAATACATTTTAAACTTTCATTCATTCATTCATTCTCTTCCGCTTATCCAGTTCAGGGTCACGGGGGGTGCTGCAGCCCATCCCAGCTGTCATCGGGTGTAGGGCGGGGTACACCCTGGACAGGTCGCCAGTTTGTCGCAGAGCCAACACAGAGAGATTGTTTTACGTTGTTTTACATTTTAAACTAACAATAATAATGCAAACAGCAGGCGTGTTGGGGTACGGTGGCAAAAATCTATTTAGACCATTCTTCTTCGTCTTCTTCTTCATCTTTTTCTTCTTCTTCTTCTCCTGCCTGGCAACTCCATCTTCAACGTCCTTTTGTCCAATATATCCAAAAATGAAAACAAATCTTCAGTGTACAGTGACGTACATTTTACTTTCTGTCTCCTGTCATATTCATTTAGTGGTTTAATTATGATATTTAAATGCCACCATCATTAAATTAACATGCACTTTTTCTCTCAAAAGCAACTTTAAGGCTGGGAATGCAGCTTCACTTTCTGTTTCACAAGCCCTGCGTGTCTCTGCCCATCATGTTTGTTTGGAAGCCAGTTTGGATTTCTGCCTGAGCTGACAGACCTCTTGAGAATAGGCAGCCATTCAGTCCCTGGAAACAGTAAACTGGACACAGCTGACTCAGAATGACAACAACACTGGAGCAGAGGAAGAAACTGAAGACTCTGGATGGAGTGCTGTGGTAATTTTCATAGCTGATCTTTATTGTGTAAAAGAAGTAGAGTCATCATCATGGTAATTCATATGCTAAGTAGTGTTTAAACAATCAAAAATATTTTCAAGTTAAAAATAAGACTTGTTAATTCTTACTGGTAATACTTACTAATGCTTTTGCTCATGTGGGCAACTGGTAAATTTGATAGTGGAACTTAGAATCAGCATAATAGAAACCAATGAACTCATACAGCATTGGAAACACTTGGGAATGCTTGCAAAGGGAGCTGCCAGAAGGATGTTAGTCAACTACCTGAGGGGTCTCATGAGAGACAGGTCCTGGATGGATAAGAAGTACAGGAAGATGTCTTTAACTGAGGCTCTACAAACTGCCAAACAAAGTCTCACAGCTACTAGTCTGAAGGGGTACACCAGAGACATTTATCCACCTCACCAGGATTTATGGCAAGGACATCATTCTGACTGGATAAGTGTGGTCAGGTGTTGGCAAAGAAAGGGAAGGTGATCCAGACTGAGGAGGTTGAGTTGTCAGAAGACAGGACAATGGACATAAAGGACAAGTATAAGTACCCGGGTATCCCACAGACCAATGGGAACCATCTGGAGATGCAAGAAGGTCAGCAATGACCAAACACCTCCAGAAGGTAAGACAGGTGCTGAGAAGCCAGCTCAATAGCAGGGATGAGATCTGAGCCATCAATACATACACATTACTGGTCATCAGATACCCAGTTGGAAAAGTACACTGGCCACAAGAGGAGAGGTGCTCACTGGATATTTTCTCTTTTTCAGACCATTCTTTGTAAACCCTAGAGATGTTTGTGGGTGGAAGATCCCAGTCAATCAGCAGTTTCTCAGATACTCGACCAGCCTGTCTGGTACCAACAACCATACCACAATCAAAGTCATTAAAATGACATTTTTTTTTCCCTATTCTGATGCTCGATTTGAACTTCAGCAAGTCGTCCTGACCGTGTCTACATGCCTAAATGCATTGAGCTGCTGTTATGTGATTGGCTAATTTGCATTAATACACAGCTGAATGGCTGTACCTAATAAGGTGGTCCTGATGTAAGATGGGGGTCGCACTGTAGTTTTTTCCAGTTTTTTCTACTCTTGACTCAGTGTGATGATTTATAGCATTATACTCACTTTTCTGTTTAAATGTCATGTAATGCAGAGTAATTCATCCACAATGCTGGCAATGGCACATAGAACTGTTTTTTTTAATCTGCTTTTAAACTAGTAAGTTCTTAAGAGTTGTTCAATCTAAGCACATTAATTGGAATAACTAATAGAAGTAAAAAGAAAGTTGAAATTCCCTTGTACTAATATTACTTTTATACTATATCGATACGACATGAGGTTTAGGTAGTTTTTCACAAAAAAACAGCAGGTAGAAATGTCCTATAAAGAGCTACTTTTTACTTGTGTAATTTGAGTACATTCCAGAGCCTGTACTTTTTCACTTTTACTTGAGTAAGAAAATGGACTCAATACAGAGTATCTTCTACTTGAGTAAGGAATGTGTGTACTTTTGCTCCCTCTGCAGCCTATCATAATAACATTTAATTAATGGGAGGTTGGTATTGAAGCGGGAGGAGCTGAAACAATTTGTTTTAGACAAAATTAAATGAAGGGTTGTTCTAAGACCTAGCATGATGATAAAGGAGGTTTGTTTAATCTGTGAATCCTGAAAAGCCACTCTGGTAGAGTCTAAGACATTAAAAATATATAAAAATATGGAGCTGGAAATGAGCCTTTCTCAGTATACTTAAACACACACAGGCATTCAGTAGACTTAAAGTCCGTCATAGGGGACTGATTTCTTGTTAATGTAGTTTTGGTTTACTTGCATTCTTGCTTTGTTTCCTTTTTAATTTTTGTGCCAACTAGCTGGCAGTATTTCTACCTTAAATCCTTCCTTTTTTCTGGGAGGTCCTCACTTTGGATGAGAAACTGTCTGCAGGGTCTGTCTCAGTCTGGCAATTTATTTTACCTGTAGGATTCATGTCAGTGGATTATTTCCACTCTGACATGCTCAGACTTACACCTGAAACTCCAGTGAAACTGAAGCATACTGTAGAAACAAATGCTATGACTCACTCTAAATTTAATTTCACAGAGCATCAGATCACTCACTGTTTCCTTATCATCCCACGCATTATACCTTGCTAGTCCAACTGCCAGAGTTTGTGGTTCTTGAAGTACTAGTTATGCACAAGTTGTTACTCTTGTGCTCAGAAGAAATTTCAGCACATAGTAAAAACAACCAATGTAGAGTCCTCAAACAACTGGGGGAATGATGAGATGATGAGAAAAAAAAATCTAACATGTGGATTTGTCTTCCTTACTTTTCTTAACTTTTAATTAACATGACATCCATATCAGTTATAAGCACCTGACAGATAAAATTCAATAAAAAGACAGTTCTTGGACACATGTACATAGGCTACATAGACGTGGATAAATTCCATCTTAATATCTGATGTTCACATATGCTTAACATTGCATGTGCCAATATGCAGCAGGGTTTGAAGCCCTTTGGCTTTCAGAAATTGGCCTTCAGAACTTTGTGGCATATATTCAACAAGCTGCTGGAAACATTCCTCAGCAATTTAGGTCCACATCAACATAATAACGTCACACAGTTGCCGCAGATTAGTCAGCTGCACATACATGATGCAGATTTCCCATTCCACCACATCCCACAGGTGCTCTATTGGATTGAGATCTGGTGACTGTGGATGCCGTTTGAGTGCAGAGAACTCACTGTCATATCCAAGAAACCAGTTTTAGATGATTTGAGCTTTGTTATACGGTGCATGATCCTCCTGGAAGCAGCCATCAGACACAGCAAAAATACTCAGGTAAGCTGTGGGGTTTAAATGATGCTCAGCTGGGACTAAAAGTCCCAAAGTTATCAACGTAAAAGTTCCTTTCTAAGTTCTAAATTCTTTCTAAGTTACTCGGCCAGTAACGTTGTGGATGCAGAGCTTGATTATCTGACAATAGTGTCAGAAGGAAGATGCCAAGTTAAGGACAATATCGGACGATCCTTCACAGTTCAGCAGCAGGCTCATTCTGCCACGATGCTCCACAGAACGCCACAGGAAATCATCCCTGCCTGTGGCCAGCAAACTCTGTAATTCCTCCCTGTGAAACCTTCACTAGTTTCTTTCTATTGCAGTATCTTGTACATATTGTATATAGTGTTTAACTTCAAAGTTATTTGCGTTACATATTGCACTTTATAAATTTAAATATTTAAATTTTCATTTTTATGCCTTTCAGAATATTTATTTATATTTAACTGAGCACATTCGCCTTAGAAGCAAAAGGTCCCTGGTTCGATTCCAGGTGGGGACACAAGTCCCTCTCACCATGGAGGGTTGTGTCATGAAGGGCATCTGGCATAAAACCTCTGCCAAATTACCAATGCAGATTCATTCTTACCATTCTTACTATCTGAATGTCAGAGTAGAAATTAAGACTCGTCATACCAGGCAACATTTTTTCAGTTGTCTAATTTCAGTCAGCCCATGTGAATGGTAGTCTCAGTTTCCTGTTCTCAGCTGACATGAGTGGCAACCGGTGCGGTCTTCTGCTGCTGAAGCCCATCTGTTTCAAGGTTTGATGTGTTCTGCATTCAGAGATGCTGTTATGTATTTCGATCAGGCATAACATTATGACTACAGACAGGTGAATGAATAACACTGATATCTCTTCATCATGCCACCTGTTAGTGGGTGGAATACGTTAGGTAAGAAGCAAGCAGTTAGTCCTCAAAGTTGATGTGTTAGAAGCATGAAAAATAGGCAAGTGTTAGGATTTGAATGAGTTTGACAAGGGCAAAATTGTGATGGCTAGACAACTGGGTCAGAGCATCTCCAGAACTGCAGCAATTCACTGTCTGCAGTGGACAGTATCTATCAAAAGTGGTTTGTGGAAGAAACAGTGGTGCCATGAATAGCAACCTTTCTCCTTCTTTAAATAGGCTCATCCTGTGAATAGGAATAAAAAATGTTAAACTGATTTTCTACAAAGCAATTTTCATAATCACATTACTGAAAATAAGACTGAAGGTTTACAAGGCCTGGACTACATGATTTACTAATCTTTCCCATCTTTAATTATAATCAAAAAATAAATTGGTCATTGGAGAAAGCCATTACAACTTGAGTAATTACTTAGAATCTTTCCAATTGCAATTACACATTATAAAATTAAGATTTATAATAATAATTGACATAACCTGAGATAATGTATAAATCATGATTAACATCACCTACTAGATAAAAAGGGGATTTTCCTGTTTGAAGTTAACCAATCCATTTATTCATACCTCTAAACGCATGTCTCTTATGTACTCAGTGTTCTAAATAATGATCATGGTGTCTCGGGAACACCATGGTCATTATTTTCAGGATGCACTGGTCCAGTTTTTCTATGAATGTTGCCTCTAGGTCAACAATGGCGAAAGTTCTGAAATCTTCATTTATCTGTACAAAAATGAGGCAAAAATAAAAAGACACAGTTTGTTAATGTGGAGAATTGGTTCTTAAATTCAAAACCAAACTATCTGTAGGATCTGAAATTTGTTATGAGTTTAGTCATGAATGTCAAGCTGTCCACCCATGCTGCTGCTGCTGCTGACTAAACCTTCATCAGCATAATGCCAATTATTTTTTTTAGATTGCTAGTGTATTAAAAGGACTACTTTTAATACACTAGCAAACTAAAAATCTATGGACTGAATCAACTTAGGGCAAATAATTTATTTTAGTGTTGTGTAAAAATGAATTCTTGAAGTCTTGATGCAGATAGTAGCTGCTGCAAGTAAAACAAAGCAAAAATAGTTACTTACCAGCTAATATAGCCTTTAATGATGATCCATACATTTCTCCCACATATTTCCATTTCTCTTGTAGCAGGCTGGTCTAGTGGCATAACAAGTCCTCTTTATATTCCCTCCTCCTTTTGAAGGATGCTCAGTAGGTATAGTTAAGTTGCACAAACTTAAATCGTCTCTCTTGTTAAATGAAAGGAAAAATGTTTATTCAAAATCAATATATATCTACACTAAGACAGTTCTTGTAATTTTGATATTGACCAACTTCTTAAAATAAGTTATCAACTGATGAAAATATGTACAGGTAACAAATTTTACTTTTTAGTTGTTTGTCTACAAACTGAGCAGTTTGGAAAGAAAGTCAGAGAGGCAAGGTTTGGATAACAGCAGGTAACAGCCTGAATGGCAATTCCATCTTCAGCATCCTTGGTCCAATATCTCCACTGTCCCGCCTCTGCAAGTATCCAGACCATTTCAGCCTCACCTTTCTGACTTTATCTTGAAACCACTTAACCTGAGCTGTCCCTCTGAGCTCTCCCTACTCATTTCTAATCCTGTTCTTCCTGGTCGCTCCCGACATATATCTCAACATCTTCAACTCTGCCACTTCCTGTCTTTTTGTCAGTGCCACCGTCTCCAAACCATACATCATAGCAAGTCTCACTAAAATCTTGTAAACCTTCCCTTTCACTCTCGCTGCTATACTTCTGTCACAAATCACCCCTGACACTCGTCTCCACCTGCTCCACACTGCCTGCACTCACTTCTTCAACCCTCCTGTACACTGTCTGTTGCTTGAATGGTTGACCCCAAGTATTCAAACTCATCCACCTTCACTACCTCTACTCCTTGCATCTTCACCGCTCCATTCCTGACCTTCCTCATGCACAGTTCCTCTCTTGGCACCCCATACGCTTTCTTAAGTTCCACAAAAACAGTGCAACTCCTTCAGACCTTCTCTATACTTATCCATCAGCACTTGTACTCTAGTATTCTTTCTCAGCATGAAGCCATACTGTTGCTTGCTGACCATCACGCCTCTTCTTTTCCACTTCTTCATGGTATGGCCCATCAACTTGATTCTTCTGTAGCAAATAATAATCATCATCATCATCATCATCATCATCATCATAATAATAAATATATACTGAAAGGCATAACAAAAGGACACAAGTGAAAAAGACTGTACTGTTATATTTGTCTTGACCGAAAGTGGACATGGAAGAAGGTTAAAATAAGTTTTTGTTGTTTTGTCAATAAAGACGGATTCTTTTCCTTACTCAAAAGTTCATGAATAGCTGACCTTTAACATTTATTAACAAGAGCTTTACAATCTGTATGGGACAATATAGATACAGCAATATAACAGTTTATACTGGGGCTGATAGGAGATGGGAACTGGCCTAGAATAAATATTTTGATGTACTCCACCGAGTAGTGCATGCATTTTGGATGTATTCTGCAAGAGCTAACGGTGGGGGGCGCTAGCTCCCTAAACTCACGACCTGCTAATTTACAGTAGAGTCTTCCGACGGAGCCGTGTTTGCTGTTAGTTTTTCTCTAACCATAGATTTAACCGCGGTAGAAACAGAAATATTATTGCTTTTGCCTTTGCATCTTACCAAGTATTTTATTTATGCTTCTGAGTCAAGAGAGATGATTTAAAAAAAAATCTGCTCTGTCCCTTTAAAGGAGCTGCACGCTGTGCGCATGGCGCATGCGCATTGGGGGTAAGCAACAGCTCTGGTGGAAAAACAACAACAATCGCTTTATGAGAGCTGCAAACAGAGATGGCTCCGTGACGCTCCACACGTTTGGTTCTCACCATTTCATTCATCCCGTCCGGCTGCTGCTGCTTCTACTCGAGCTTTACACGTCGATGGTGCCGAACCCATGAACCTGGCCAGTCAAAGCGGGGACGCTGGCGGGAGCCAGCTGCTCTTCGCCAACTTTAACCAGGACATCACGTAAGTCAGGGCCGGGGAGAGTGTCTTAGGACCCGATGGCCTGTGAAGCTAGCGACGGCTAGCTAGCCCGGTCCGCACTTCTCCGGACGCCTAGCGCGGTCACAGCTCTCCTAGATTCAGGTGGTCGCATTGTAAAAGACTGCCAGTGAGTTCGAGAAGCTAATCAGTTAAAAGTGCTCGGATAATCTTCGTTTCATCACACACTAGCAAAGCTTCCTGGCTAGCATGATGCTTTGTGGTCCGAGGCTAACTTTAGCCACAGTGCTCATATATGAAAGTGAGGCAACTTGTGAACTCTTATTTGTCACGGGTGAAGATTATCATCATGTGTGCGGACAGTGTGTAGATAGAAAGTCGAGGTGTTTTTTTTTGTGTGTTTCGACTCTGTAGTGTTGAGCAGCTGGGAGGCTGCTGGAACTTAACTGTAACAGCCTCCAACTGGTTTGCTGTGTTTGTTTTAACGCGACAAAGAAAGCAGTGTCGACGAGAGATTTTTTACTCCCGGGATTCGTTAAATTTACGGTGTTTGTTCTCAGCCGTTGCTAAACCACGTGGGCATAACGAGGCTGTTCTGACCACCACGCAGTCTCCCGTCATCCACAGTGCGTGGTTATATCTGTATCTTTCATTGCTTGGTGACCGCTGCTCTTTTTTTTCTCTGTCTTCTTTTTTTTTGTTATAGGTCCTTATCTGTTGGCAACAAACCAGGCTACAAGTTTTTCTCCTTGTCCTCTGTGGACAAATTGGAACAAATTTACGAATGTAGTAAGTATGGTGTGACCTCTGTTCTAACTTTCCACTAGTCTTCTCACTGACTGTGTGTGTGGCACAGTTTGTAGCATGTTCACATTCAGTAGGTTGGCATCCCTAACTGCCTGGCACGCTGCAGTAATTAATCCTGAGAGGAGTGTGTGTAGACGGTAGGTAGTGAAGGTACAACCCCAATTCCAGAAAGGTTGGGACTCTGCATGAAGCATCAGTAAAAACACAATGCAGTGGTTTGCAAACCTGATAAGCCAGTGCGTGTTTAACAAAACATACAAAACATCAGATGCTGAAAGTGAGACATTTTACTATTTCGTTAAAAATACCGGCTCGTCTTGGATTTCTTGGCAGCAACACATCTCAAAAAAGTTGGGACAGGGCTATGTTTACAACTGTAGCACTAACAGTCCGTAAACATCTGGGAACTGAGGAGACCAGCTGCTGGGCCTCTGAGAGAATCATGTCTGTTTGCAATGCTGTGCGGCCTGAGGGCCCCGAAGATCACCATATATATATATATATATATATATATATATATATATATAT
>VUQH01020676.1:1441-21873 GCA_015106775.1 Etroplus canarensis | reverse complement strand
CTGCTACCTCCTTCAGGTTGCACCTCCTGTATAAGATAGTCCACCTGTGTGCACCTTCCTCCACTCTTGTAGGTCACTCTATGTTCCTCCCTCTTCTTGAAATATGTGTTCACTACAGCCATTTCCATCCTTTTTGCAAAATCCACTACCATCTGTCCCTCCACATTCCTCTCCTCATCCCCTCTGTTCCCTTCATAAGCAATATGTAATAAGTATTTATATGCTTCTTCCTACTCCTATTTGGACTCACAAGTGGGGACTCTCTCTTTTTAGTTGTTGTTTGTTGCTCTTTTGTGTATACAAATATGTTTTATTCTGTCTTCTTTTGTTTACATGTCCGAAATAAACTAAACTAATAGTACATGCACTGGTCACTTTATTAAGTACACTGTTCAACTGCTCATTAAAACATGTATCCACTTAGCCAATTACATGGCAGCTACTCAGTGCATTTAGGCATGGTCAAAAGAAGCTGCTGGAGTTCTTAAAGAGCATCAGGATGAGGAAGAAAGGTGATTTAAGTGACTTTGAACACGGCATGCTTGTTGGTGCCAGACAGGCTGGTCTGAGCATTTTAGAAACTGCTGATCTGCTGGGATTTTTCCTGCACAACCATCTCCCAAGTTTAAAGAGAATAGTCGAAAATAGAGAAAATATCCAGTGAGCAGCAGTTCCCTGGGCAAAAATGTATTACTAATGTCAGAAGTCAGAGAAGAATGCCCAGACTGCTTTGAGCTGACAGGAGGGCAACACTAACTCAAATAGCCACTTGTTACAGCCAAGGTATGCAGAAGAGCATCTCTGAACATGCAACACGTCAAACCTTGTAACAGAGGCTAAAGCAGATGACAACTACACCGGGTACTACTTTTGTCAGGTAAGAACAGGACACTGAGAGTACAGTTTCCGTTGGCTCACCAAAATTGGACAGTAGAAGATTGGAAAATCATGCCTAGTCTAACGAGTCTCGATTTCTGCTGTAACATCCGGATGGTAGGGTCAGTATTCGGTGCAAACAACATGAAAGCATGTATATATCCTGCCTTGTATCAACAATTCATACTTAATGGTGTTGGATAGTTTCTTAGAACTTTTTGGGCCCCTTAGTGCCAAAAGAGCATTATTTAAATGCTATTGCCTATTTGAGTATTGTTGCTAACCATGTCCATCCCTGTATGACCACAATGTACCCATATTCTGATGGCTGCTTCCAGCAGAATAACACACCATGTCACTGCTCAAATCATCTCAAACTAATTTCTTGAACATAGAAATGGTAAATTGATTGGTACTTAAATAGCGCTTTTCTACTCTTATTACGGATATGCGGCATGTAAACACGCAACACTGCATGATGCTATCATATGGAGCAAAATCTCTGAGGAGGTTGAGGTTTCCAGCACCTTGTTGAATCTATGCCATGAAGAATTAAGACAGTTCTGAAGGAAAAAGGGGGTCCAAACAGGCACTAGCACAGTGTGCCTAATAAAGTGCCCAGTTAATATACAATGGAGTTAATAAACTGTTGATCTCTCTCTCTCTCTCTCTTTCCCTCTCAACTTGTGATTTTGATTATGATTTTATGTTTTATGCTGTTAATTTTTATACTAGTCCATGATATAGAATTTAGCAGATGTCAATTAAGAATTTATCCTACAGACTTAATGTGATGACCTCATGTTTCAGCTGTCTGAAAAGGCACATATTTGACCCACCTGTGATGGGGGTCCAGGAAAGATAGGGGAAGGACTATAGAGAAAAACGGCAGCATCAGTCTCTTTCTGACTTTCTCCACCATGATCTCCAGTGTCTGTCATTCCATGATCTCCCATTACCACCAAGAGAGTGTCATTCTGCAGACGGTCAATCACAGACCTGGAGGAAAAGTGGAGTTTTCAGAGTTCGTACCAGCTGTTTTTAATGATCAATTGCTGAAAGCCCCACCAATGGATGTTGCACATTTAACCTAAGCTCAACATCACACCTATGGATTATGCTAGTAAAAGTCATATTTCCCCACGCTTTCCACAACTGTCTGAGTCAACACATTACAATAACAGTGCTAGTAGGTGTCATGACATATCTATAGTACTACAGGTGCACTGTGACAGCACCTGATGATGATGACTGCAGCTGGGTAATGCTGTGAAACAAGCGTGTAGCAGCTGTACTATTGCCTGACCTGATGACTCCATCCATCTGGGTAAGCTTGTCAGCCATGGCTGGGTGATCCGGGCCAAACCTGTGACCACAGTGATCCACCCCAAGGAAATGAGCGACCAGGACATCCCAGTCATCACCCACCACTATTAAAACCAACAGCAAGAGATATATAAAGAGATATGAAAAACAAGTACATCAAAAGTATGACCAAAGTCATCTCTATATGCAAATGTCTGTGGTTCTAAAAATACTCCTATACTGTACTGATTGGACTGTTGTCTGCTACAGCTTTTTTCACACACAGCAACATAATAAAAAATATTTGCTTTTGCACAGTTATCACATTCTGAGGGCAACACAAAATATATGTTATAATGTATGCTTTAATGGCACAACAAATACTTTTTAAATAAATACATACTAGTGTTGTAGAGGTGCTGCAGAATTCCATTATCGACAGTGTGCAGATCCTTGACATTAAAAGAAGGGAAGGGTAGAGAGCGGTAGAACTTCTTAGGAAAAAGACTCTCCCAAGTGTCATCACCCATAAACACCACTCTTTTGCCTATTGAGAGATACAAACACTTATGTGAACAGCACAATTTGTTTTCCACCTTCATGTCCTGTTTTAAATGGACACGAAAGTCCCAGTTTTGTGGTGGAGTTAAAGAGCATGTAGGCAGAGAAGGATATGTCTATGTTTACCATAACTCTTTACATACCTGTTGCCTTTTTTTTTTTTTACAAATAAACAGTGACAACTGTGGGATATCAAAACATCTGAAAAACTATCAAACATCCACAGTATTTACTCATTGGGTATTTCGGCTGATCTTGGCTGATCTTAGCAATGTTGTCAGCCTGTTAATGAAAAAGCCAAACCAAAGGCAGGGGTTGAGGTTTACTTAGGTCATCAATTTCAATAGTATGATGGAGACTTTAAAATTGGTATTTTTTACAGTCAAGAATCATTTATTTCCCTGCAACAAAGGGAAAATAAATTTAAAAAATGAAATGCGCAAACAGCATGAGCGGTTATGCAGTGGTAAGCACAATCGCCTCACAGCAAGAAGGTCCTGGGATCAAATCAACCGTCCTTTTCACTAGGGCCTTTCTGTGTGGAGTCTGCATGTTCTCCCCGTGCCTGTGTGAATTTTCACTGACTACTCCAGCTTCCAGCTCATGTTAGGTTAACTGTTGATTTCAGATTTTCCATAGGTGTGAATGTCAAAGACTGTCTGACTCTGTGTTAGCCTTGCGACAGACTAATAACTTCTAACCTCCTGCCTTATGACAGCTAGGATAGGCTTCAGCAACCAAGTTGTATAAGCTGAAGAAAATGGATGGGTTGATGGATAGGTGGATGGAAGTACACAAACAAACAAAGGGCCGGTATCTGGATCAGCTAGCACTTTCAGCTTCTCCCCTTTTTCCCAATGGACTGCCACAGCAGATGAACATGCGAATGTGATTTGACACAGAATTTTACACTGGGTGCCTTTCCTGACGCAACCCTCCCATTTATCCACGCTTGGGACCAAGACTAGGAGTACACTAGCTTGTGACCCCTGTGACAGCCGTCTCCACCCGACCTTCCTGTCTGCAGGCTGGAGAGGAGGTGTGGTTTGTTATTATCAGCAACACCAGCAACACATGGGCCCACTATGCCAGTACTCTACATTAGCCTTCCTGAGACACCTGTCTGGATTTGGCTCTTGCATTATACAACATCGCATTCACCATCTTCTCACTCCTGCACTCACCTACGCCCACACCTCTGACAGCACTGACTACACTTGACATGGTTAGTTTGAGGTCATTTTTGTGTTTCTTTACATTAAATAAATTATTATTAACTGGTGTTTTTGTGTGCATCGCCATTGCTGTCATAGCCCAGTTTGTGACAAGGTTGGGCTTGTGTCTCCTTCCGGTTGCGAACTGGGGACCTTTTGCATGTGAAGCAAATGCGTAAACCACTACACTATGGAAGATCAAATTATTTTAAATGTTGGTATCTGCCTATAATTTTACATACTGATGCATCCATACTAATAGCTGTAGCTGTGTTGTTCCTACCTTCTTTGCATGTGCAGTTTAAGGTACACTTTAAGGTAACAGTTGTTCTAGTACTTGAACACACATGCCTGAGAATTACTGACAGAGCTTCTGTTTTAACTTTTAACTGCCACCAGATGGAAATGCCTGTCCTGACGAGATTCACTGAGGTGACCTCTGAACCTACGCTGCAGTGCAACAGCAGTGCTCTACACCCTTAGACTGTCAACACCCATTTTCAGACTTCCTCACCTCCACAAACTATGCGATCAATCAAAATGTCTTACAGTAGGCTGCATATACATAATGAAAGTCTGCATGGCAACTCACCCACTTGCCCAAGCTGGTGGATGAGATTGTCCTCCAAGATGGCACTGGATGCAAAGTTGTTACCTACGTCTACAAAGGTGGGCAAAGAGCCAGTCGTGAAGCCCTTGATCCTCTGCATGGTGGTCGTAGGTGGGTCAGCACGGAAGGGGTACAAGCGGCTTTGTAAAGGCCTGGATGCCACCGTCTCCTCCAGCACGGGTAGCTTGTTCTCATAGGGTCTCGGCGCCGTGTTGCCGGGGTCAAACCGGGCGAAGTCGATCTTCAGGGCGTCAATGATCAGGAGGACAACCCTGCGGAAGCGCGGCTGGGCTCGGCAGAAGTCCACCGGCTCCTCTCCGGGCTCCAGCACGTCTCCACAGGTGCTGGTCCTGTTCACCTCCAGCCTCACCAGCAGGAACCCACCCACGAACAGGTAGATGCCCACAAAGAACACCGCGCACACCCAGAGGAGCAGGGACAGCACGGGCAGCCCCTTCATCCTGCAGGAACAGACCAGGTGAAACCCAGGCGCACTCCGTTTATATTAAGATACAAAAAAAATGAGAGCAACAGCTGCCTGTGAGCCGCACCTGATACACGAGCTTCTGTTTGTAATAATGCACAACTTGACAGAAATTTCAAGTTCCAAATAAACCTATTCCGGCGCTGAGACGCGCAGGTAGCCTACATTACATTAAAGAGACGCTTAACGACAGTTAAGTTAGCAGCAGCTAGCTCGCCTCGCTTTTTCTCACTGACCTTGTAGCGGCTAGTTTTCGTCCTCTCCCAGCCGGAGGTCGGACGTGAGTGTGTGTGTTAACAACACAGGGGCACAGGTGTCTCAGGTAAACACGGAGCGAGGTAACACGCTCACCTTCATTGGGACTCCGGTACAATGCGATAAGACGGCTGGGGACTGATAGGAACTACAGCGTGTCAGGAACCCAGCGGAAATTCACGGCGGAGGCTTTTCTGTGTAACACCATCAAAGCATTGTTGTGGCCCGACCTTATTAGAGGTACAGGTACGCCTCACTGAAGCTCAACTACAGCAACTGTATGGCTTCATGCTGAGAAACAGTACCACAAGGTTACTATAGTTAACTAAAACTACATGAGAAAAAATAATTTTAGTTAACTAAAATAAAAATACGCAGGAAATGTCCTTAGTTCAAGTCTTTGTTAGTTGGGTTAAATTTGGTCAGTCAGTCTGATGAGGCTTTAATGCATGTTTTTTGAGACTCATGATGTCTACATGATTGTGACTTATCTGCCTTCACAAAGTGTTGTGTTGTAATTTCTGATCTTAACATCTTAAGTCTTTCCCTGACAAATACCATCCATATTATAACAATTTAGAAAACTAACACTGAAACTAATAAAAACTAAACTGAAATGAGCAAACCCACTCTGGAAATTAACTGAAACTAAACTGAATTGAAAATAAAAGCTCAAAACGAAATAAAAATAAACTAATTAGAAAATAAAAAACTATAATAACTCTGCTACAGATGCAATGTTTGCTTTGAAATTCCCGATGGAGAAGTATGGAGAAGGTCAGGAGGATCTGAAAGGGTGCTGAGAAGGGAACTGTGGTGTTGTGTGAGGAAGTCAGGACTGTCGGTGCCAGGTTAGAGTCACCAGGTAACCCAACATACTTGTCTCTGGACTGTGGGAGAACATGCAAAATCCACGCA
This sequence comes from Etroplus canarensis, assembly GCA_015106775.1. Lineage (NCBI taxonomy): Eukaryota > Metazoa > Chordata > Actinopteri > Cichliformes > Cichlidae > Etroplus > Etroplus canarensis. Next base: position 15,650 of record VUQH01020676.1, on the reverse strand, counting down.
GACAGGACCTGATGGTTCATCTTGCTACAGGCTACATTGCTAACCACTGTGTTGCCTAACCAATACAAGTATATGTTTAACGCACGCTCATAACACAGATTGTATGTGTCATATGTCTGTTTTTCTTTTTCAGTTGCAGTATGCTTAACTGTGCTTTATTTCAGATGCAGCGGTTGGTGTTCTGGTGTGCTCTCTTCTTCTCTTTTCTTTCCCCTACCTGTCAGCTCTGGCAATAATCAATAATAATTTGGGCAAAAATAAATGAATGAATGAATGTATGTATCAACAAGAGGAGCCTATAGAGTTTACTGAGCCCCTCTTGGCAAATCAAATGTATTTGGCACAACAAAGCATTCAGATCATGATTCTGCTTGTTAAAGCTGCCAAACAGGACAGGTAAAAAAAGGAAAAAATAGTATTTTTTTAAAAAAGCTGCACGTTTGGCCATTTGGAGGGGTCTTAACTGAAAACCAGGAGGTAGCAAAGATTTCAAGGAACCTCACGTAAGAAGGTTGGTAGATGAAGGAATGAAAAGGAACACTGGGAAACTCAAGTTTCAGATTTTTATTTGAAAAAAAATTGAAACCATGAATCCTTTTCCTTCCACTTCACAATCATGCACTACTTTGTGTTGGTCTAGCACAAAAAATCCCAATAAAATACATTAACATTTATAGTTGTAACTTGACAAAATGTGGAATAGTTCAAGGGATATGAATACTTTGGCTGTAGCTATACGTCTCTCATTACTGCCACATATGGATTAGAAGTACCTAAATCACAGCGGGAGATGCCTCCAGAGGTGGTTGAGAACAACAGGGCTAAGATTCTGTGGGACTTCAAGAAAGGCAGACATGCAGCTGCTTCTCAACTGGGTATGGTGGTGGTTGACAAGGACCAGCAGTTGTGATAGACATAGCAGTCCCAACTGACAGCAACATCAGGGAACAGCTGGAGCAGATGTGGAAGGTAAAGTCTGGAGTGGTCCCAGTGCTAATAGGAGCATTAGGAGCTGTAACCCTCAAACTTAAAGAGTGGATCCAACCAATTTCTGGTACAACATCAGAGATCTCTGTCCAGAAAAGTGCAGTTCTAAGAACAGCTAAGATTCTGCGCAGAACCCTCAAACCCCCCCCAACCTCTGGCAGAGGACCAGAGCTATTTCAGACATTTTCATCACAATCTCATTTACGACATCCCAAACTTTTTCATCAAATCTCCTCAGACTAAACTGACATGTAATCGGATTAACTGATTCACGTTGCATTATTTTGTATAAACCAGAAATGACAAACTTTCTTTGCAGTGAACCTTGAACTTTAATAAATATACCCATACTGAATACAAATACTCAGAACAGGAACATCTGAACATAGCACTGACATTGTATATCACTTAGCCACTGAGAAGGAATTATTTCTTAATCACATCAAAAGCTTTTATTTCTAAAGTCTTTTCAGGGGGTAATGTTTTATTATAGCATAGACTGATTTGTGAATTTACTATAATTTTGGAAACATTCTGAGAAATCCAGCCAAACGTCACATGCAGCAACTTAAAGTCGGTGGTCCCACTAATGCTAGAAGTAGTTAAATGATTTTCACTCACTTCTGTAAACAATCCATAAGCATACAGTTTCACCTGAGCTGGTTTTGATTATTACATGAATATTCATAACCCCTCAAAACCTGAATATAATCATTTGTGAAATCATGGAAAACAGGCTGTAAAATGAGAAAACGCAACTGTCTGAGACACCTAAACTTTAGGTAGAGAAGTCAAAAGGGCTCAACATAAAAAGTAAATTGTTCATGACAGGCTTTTTTTTGCATCCAGGTCTACACTGACATCCATGTAAGCCAGTCACTTATGTGCATGTATTTGGCTAGAGGCTGGTATTAACTTCTCAACCAATTAAACATAAACACTCAGTGAAGATTACAAATCCTCATAGAAAAAGTAACTTCCAAACAGGCTCCAGGGCAAGACTTCAGAAGAGCTTAAAAAGATGGCATATTTCTGTTCTCTCCTGCACTTTGAAGGTTTGTGTGAGCACAAACATTGAAACCCTGATAACTTCAACATAAAACTGCGTCTTCTGTTTCTGTGTCATTCAGTAGTTTGAGTTCATTCACTGAGTTCTCTGTTCTTGAGGTGACACTGACTGGTTCACTGGCTCCTCGTGATTCTCCTCCACAACCTCTGCAGATACTTTTTGGCTTGTCTTTGCCAGCGTACTGTAAATGGTCATCGCCTGAGGGGCAACAAAACAAGACAAGACTTATTAATGTTATATTAACTTATCAATCAAAGAGTGGTGACCGTGTTCTGAACATGCATGCATACATACCTGTGAGACCATTCCGCTAATGTCACCAGTGTTAGAGGGCAGAAGGATGGTGTTGGACTCTTTAGCAAGGTTGGAGAAAGCAGACACGTACTGCTCAGCTACACTTAGTGAAGCAGCAGCATTTCCATTCTGTTTGATGACAAAATAAAAAAATCACAATTACCCAATGAAATCTCTTTTAAAAGTCACACTGTGATCTTTAAAAAAGGAAAAAACACATTTACCTGCTCAGTCAGAGCCTCTGACAGCATACAGATGGCCTTTGCTTTTGCCTCAGCTTTGGCCAAAACTGCTTGTGCCTCACCTGGAAGGAACATAATAAGTAACAGAGTATTTTAGCCCAACAAACAACAGTTTAAAACATCACGAAAAGCAAGTGGCATGAGATAAATTGTAGAAGCTGGAGAGATAAACCAACTAAATGCACCTACCAGCCGCTTTATTGATCTGCTCTGCTTTTTCACCCTCTGAGGCCAGGATCTGAGCTTGTTTACGACCCTCAGCGACATTAATGGCTGCTTCCCTCGTTCCTTCAGACTCCAGGACTGTGGCTCTCTTTCTACGCTCAGCTTCCACCTACACGGAAGGAATGAAGAGTGTGTATTAAGATATTCTCTGTGATTAACACAGCTTCAACTTTCCTGGAGTCTAATCATTACATTAATTCATGTGCTTTTAACCTAGAGTTGAAATAGCTACAATCATCTACACAAAAATCTCTTAAGATTTATAATGTATAAAGATATTTAGTATAAATTCTTGTTTTAAAACAGTATAAAACCTTCCAAGCTTAACTACAGCTATCAACAGAATGAGAAGAAACAACTACTATAACACAATACAGTTTTTGGACAAAGTTACAAGAGTTATTAAGTTGAACTGCAGCCAGGCTGTACTTGCATGTAATACCAATATGTATGACAGGATGGTGCAGTGAGTCAGTAAGAGCACATTCTTAACAAAGTTTCTTGAGGAAATGGGGGAGCTTAAAGAAAAATCAAAAGCAGTATACTTCTAAAAACTTCTGAACACACCTCTGTAAAATGCTGCCCCCTTGTGGTAAAGCCTAAAAAATGGGTAGGGTTAATTACTTTGGCATTTTAAAAATGCCCGCGGACCTCAGCAACCCCAGACCTCCGACGCACTGAGCCATTGCCACCCCATAAAAGATGAATAATTATTGCAGGGTTGAATGGGTTGGGGATGGGATATAGAGCTGGTGCAGAATGGATGACTGGATGTGTGGAGAAATGGGTTGTTGGCTGTACAGTGAGGAAACCTTGGCTGAACTGAGTCCAGACTATGAAATAACGCAAACTATTCCAAGCAATTGAAGGATGAAAATCCAGAAGAGAGTAGATGAATTAGGCCAGAGCTGTGGAGGTGAAGGGCAATCTGCTGCTGCAGATGTCAGACAGTGGATGACAGAGAAAGAGGCTGCAGGTCTGGTGAAGAGGAGTCTGAGGTGGAGGTGTGACAAATTTTAACAGCTCTAATTTCATAATAATTCATTTATTAAAATGTGTTCCTTATTTTTTAGAGCCACCTGTCTGGTCAGTTTTAAAATGTAGGCAATGAAGTGGTCAATCTGTTACGGTGTATCCAAAATTCATTTAACTTTTCCAATAAAGTTTTTTCTACAATAAATTATTTTGATGTGTTTTTTGTCACAATCTTTGTTCATTAGTGGGTTGTAAAATATATTTTACCTTTACAATCTTCTGAAATAATCTGAATCATTTGTAAAAATCCTAAAACCTCATCCTAAATACAATATTTTGCCCAATCTTAGAATTAGAAAAATTCTAGTGTGTTACACATTCGCCATACAGGCAAACAGTCTCTGGTTCGATTCCAAGTGGGGACACAAGCCCCTTTCACCACGGGTTATGTCAGGAAGGGCATCTGGTGTAAAACCTCTGCCAAAGCAGATTAATCTGCTGTGATGACCCCTTGGGGAAAATACAAGGGAGCAGCCGAAGGTAATGTTGCTTGTTATAGATGCAAATTAAACTCTAAAGAAATCTCAAGAAATTACGTTTTTGCCATTGCTGTTTTTGCATGACAGGTTCAAAAAGACACCCCTGGCAGTTCAAGATATAAGTATTTAAGCATTTTTCGTTTCTTTAAAAAGCCAGCTCATTTCTCTCACCTGCATCTGCATGGACTCTTTGACACGAGGTGGTACGTGTATATCTTTGATTTCGTAACGAAGGCAACGGATTCCCCACTCGTCTGAAGCTTGGTTGATGGAGTGGACAATGTTGGAATTGAGGGACTCCCTTTCCTTAGAAATAAATACAAGCATAAATACATGTCGCTTCATGAACACATGAAAGATATGAGACCGTACAATAATTTTTTGATACCCGGAACACTTTGTCCAGTGTGAGTTTCCCCAGTTCTGAACGCATGGTGGTCTGTGCCAACTGTGTAACAGCATATTCTGGATCCTCAACACCGTAGCTGGCCTGAACACAAACCAAAGTAATGAAGTGATTTTAAAAAAACAAAGAAGGAAAATATACTTAATTTAAAATGCTCATTATGCTGTTATGTAATTCTCTGTTTTAATGTTTGCCAGAATACCTTGAAAGGGTCTAGTATCCTTAAGTAAAGCACGCCATCAATCTGTAGCGTCACATTATCTGTAAGTTCAAAGAAAATAAAAGAATTTTATGAGGAAAACAATCTATAATCTTCAAAGAAATTTGCCTTCATGCTCATCTCCATGCGAGTGATGACAAAACAAATGCATTACGTACCTAGAGATACGGCAGACTGTTCTGGGACATCAATCACAATTTCTTTGAGACTCTGCACATACCGAATTCTGTCAAGTATGGGTATAAGGAAGTTCAAACCCTATAGACAGTAAAAGGGAAAATGTTAGTGTAAGCAAGCACTGGATAATGTTTGACATGTTAATAACGAGTAAAAACAATTGAAATTTTTTTTTTAAAAATCACAATTTTATTTTTGATGCTAAGTTGATTGTTGTCTAATCAAAAACTTCTTTATAACTATACCCAAATAATACACCCTCTTAAATTATAAAGTCATGGTTTAACCTTCTAGAGCTGACTGATGTGCCGGCACCCAAATCACATGATGTAGCTCCAAGATGCAGACTCACCAAGTGTTAGTTTTAATTAGTGTTGAAAATGTGGACTTCAAGCTATAAACCAGTTTTCAAATCATGCTGACAGGCCAAGTAAAACCAGATTTGTGATAAATATTTTAGGCTGTGATTTTTACGTGCGGTTTTTTATGCATTCGGTGCACGTTTAGAGCAGAAAGAAAAAGAAAGGCTGGCAGGAAGGAGAGCGTTTGCACGAAAAAATAAATAAATCATGCCCCTCATCCTATTGGTGGAAAAATTAAACACATCAACCGAACATTTTATGGCATTTGGTTGCTATAGAAGAAGGAAAGGTTATGGAAGTGATGAGAGAGAGTCTTGAGATTTGAGAGTTTTGTGACATTGTGATGTGTCCCTGTGTGTTGTGGTGGACGGAAACAGTTTTTTGAAATGTCACAAACAATTTGCTTGGCATCTTATTGTGACGATTGTTTTGTAAAAAGTTGTTCAAAAAATGCCCGAGACATTGCCTGCATTTTAATGTAAAAAGTTGTATACTATTTTGTTGTTGTTTTAAAATAGTACATAGCTGTTTAAAATTAACATTTTATATTTTCATTCTAAGTTATAAAAATGATTTGTTAAACAGGTTTGTGATTTTCAGACTTAAAAATGTAACTTTTTTCTCCTCGGATTTTGTGTTTTTTGTGTTTTAGGTTCAGTGTGTTAATATAGTCTGTCAAAATGGAAAAAAAATAATTGTAAAGTTATACAGTGAGGTTGTGCTAAAGAAAAATTATACCAAGCCAGACAAGGTAAACAGTTTTTAAGGTGAAATATTAAAGTAAAATTAAAGTAGTCGAGAACGGCCAATTACACCCTAGACTCCAGAGGGTTGTTTCCAGACAGTTGGGCGATTCTATTATTTTGCCAGACTTGTACACCACACTCTTTTAGTATGGATCTACTAATCTGGGAACTGAATGTAAGATGTTTGGGGAAGAACACATTCTTCTGGGCTATATTAAAAATAGCAAAGTGTACCGGCTCCAGGATACGATGGAAACGACCCATCCTCTCCACCACCCAGGCTTCCTGCTGGGGCACAAACAGCACCACTGTGTTCATGGGCAGGCTGGATGCCCATCGCTGCTGGACTGGGTTGATGCACAGTCTCGGCACAGTCCGCTGGGTCTGCTACAGAGGCTCAGAATTAGGACAGGGCACATTTAAATACAAGCAAGTTGCATCACTGCACCAGTTTAACCCAGGACTCATATGAATACCACAGTCTGTAGAAACTTCATTTAAAAATCTCTCCAAAAGCATACTTTTAAAACTGGATACCATATTTACATCACTAATACACTCGCCACTTTATTAGGTATACATTGCTAGTACTAAGTTGGACCCTTTCTTTCTTTGAGAACTGCCTTTAGACTTTGTAGCTCGGATTCAACAGGGTGCTGAAAATATTCCCCAGAGATTTTGGTCCATATTGACATGATTGCGTCACACAGTTACTGCAGATTTGTCGGCTGCATGTCCACAATGCAAACATATCGTTCCACGACATCCCAGAGGTGTTCTGTTGGGCTGAGATCTGATGACTGTGGAGGTCATTTGAACTCATTGTCATGTGCAAGAAAGCAGATGATCTGAGCTTTGTTACATGGTGCTGGAAGCTGGAAGCTGGAAGCAGCCATCAGAAGATGGTACACGTTCACGCCATTACACCACCAAAAGTAGCTTGAACCACCGATAAAAGACAGGATGAATTCATGCTTTCATGTTGTTTACACCAAGTTCTGACCCTACCCCAAATGTCACAACAGAAATGAAGACTCATCAGACCAGGCAGCATTGTTCCACTTGTCTATCGTCCAGCTATGGTTAGCCTGTCTGAACTGCAGCCTCAGTTCCCTGTCTTTCGCTGACAGAAGTGGCACACATTGTGGTCTTCTGCTGCTGTAGAGGTGCTTTTTTTGGATACTTTGGTTGTAACAAGTGGTTATTTGAGTCACTATTGCCTTCCTATTCGCTGAAAGTATTCTGGCCATTCTGCTCTTACCCATGGTATCTGTAAGGCATTTATTTCCCCAGAGAATATTCTTGGAGGATATTTTATAATTTTTGGACCACATTTTTCTGCAAACCCTAGTGCTGTTTGTGGGGGAAAATCTCAGCACATGAGCCATTTCTGAAATGCTCAGACCGAACACTCACACCACGTTCAAGTCACTTAAAATCACCCGTCTTCCCCATTCTAAATGTACCTCCAGCTGCTTCCTTGTATTCTCCCCAAGGGGTCGCTACAGAGGACTAATCCACATTGGTAATTTAGCAGAGGTTTTATGCCTTCCTAATGCAACCCTCCATGGTGAGAGGGGCTTGTGTCACCACCTTTGGCTTGGAAGGCGGATGTGTAAACCACTACACTACGGGTACACTGCTTTCTCCCCATTCTGATGCTCAGTTTAAACTTCAGCAGGTCCTCCACATGCCTGAATGACTCGATGTATGCATTAAACGCAACTGAACAGGCGTACCTAATAAGCACATTCGCCTTACAAGCAAAAGGTACATGGTTCGATTCCAGGTGGGAACACAAGCCCCTCTCACCATGGAGGGTCGCGTCAGGAAGGGCATCCAGTGTAAAACCTCTGCCAGATTACCAATGCAGATTAATCAGCTGTGTCCCCCCCTTGGTGGAGAATACAAGGGAGCAGCTGAAAGGTACATTTCAGTGTAGTGGTTTACACATTCACCTTATGAGTGAAAGGTCCCTTGTTCGATTCCAAGAGGGGACACAAGTCCCCCCTCACCATGGAGGGTCGCGTCAGGAAGGGCATCCGGCGTGAAACCTCTGACAAATTACCAATGCGGATTAATCCGCTGTGGCGACCCCTTGAGGAAAATACAAGGAAGCAGCCGAAGCTGCATTGATCCACTTGTAAAGTGTATGTGACCGAACTAAACACTCATTTCCTACCCAGAATTCCTCATTAAGTCAGACAGCGGCCAGCTAACAGCGATGCCCCCCTTCTGTTTCTGCACAGTAACATCTCGTGGATTATCATCACGCCGATGAATGACACCCACTTCACCAGCAGCACAGAGAGAACTACTGTAACAGTTTCACTTGCCTGCAAAATGGCCCCGCCGGTCCGACACAGCGTGCGTAGCATCACCGGGACACCGCAAAGTGACTGCAAAGAGAAAACCGAGCTTAGTAAACCAGACTCAGCTCAAACTCTCCACTCATGTGAGTGACCCTTGCCGAGCAGGATGTGAGAGTTACATCAGTGGTGCGCTGCTGAAAAATTCCGCCGGAGAGGGAAACAAAAAACCGAACCAGAGTTCCGTCAGAAAGAAAGAAACGAACTACTGCCGTTCAGCTGTTTAAAGCTCAGCGCATTATTTATTTGTATGTATATGTATTTAACTGACGGAGGAAAATATCTTCACTGTATGACACTGTGCGGTGCCTTAAAACTGTAAACTTTTAAACTTTTTTTTTTTTGCTCAAACACCTTTCCAAAAAGCTCGGGACGCTGTGTACTGTAAATTAGAAAAACTGTGCAATTATTTGCAAATCTCATAATTCAATATTTTATTCACGAAACAACAGAAAACATATCAAACGTTGAAAATGAGGCATTTTACCATTTCATGAAAAATACTAACTCATCTTTAATTTGATGTCTCAAAACAGCTGGGAGGAGGGCAAGTCAAATTTATTTATATAGCAAATTTCAAACAATCTCAGTTCACCAAAGTGCTTTACATCAATTAAAAATTAAATGATAAAAACTAACACATTTAAAATATTAGCACATAAAATCAGAATAAGACAGATAAAAGATATAAAAATTATAAAATCAAAATAAAAAATAAAATCTAAAAAGGCCAAAAGGCTGGGGTGAAATGCCATGGTTTAAAAAAAAAGAGTATTTAGTGGTGATTTAAAATTTTCTAAAGACTGTGCATCTCTAATCTGATAAGGTAGACTGATCCACAGTTTGGGTCCCACAAGTTTTGAGTGGAGCTGTGGGAGCAGCCAGAAACAGCTGTTTAGCTGACCTCAGTGTTCCGGATGGGCAGTGAGGCTTAAGGAGCTCTGACAAATAAGAAGGCCATTCAGGCATTTAAGAACTGGGGTTAGGTGGTCATGTTTTTTCTTCCCAGTCAGCAAGCGGGTGGCAGCATTATGAACAGTTTGTAGGTGTTTTACAGCAGACAGGTTGAGACCAACATATAAAGAATTACAATAGTCAAGGTGTAATGTAATAAAAAGATGAATTACCCCTAAGCCTTGACCTTTGCTAAAAGTCTCAATTGAAAATAGCTTGTTTTGACCACAGAGCTAATTTGTTTGTTGAATGTCAAGTCACTTTCAAAAATGGCACCCAGGTTTCTTGCAGACAAGCTACTGAGGCTGCAAGAGTAAGTGGTGTTAAAAAGAAAAAGCTGCAGGAACATGTTGCAACTAATTAGGTTAATTGGCAACAGGCAAATAATGTGATTGGTTAGAGGGGCAGTACTTCAGTAATCTGGGAGAAAGTAAGTCCGCAAATTGTGGAGCAATTTTAGAATAATTTTCATCAATGTAAAATTGCACAGACTTTTAATATTTCATTACCTACTGTAAATAATATAGTCAAAAAATTCTGAAAATCTGGAGACATGTCTGTGCAAAAGAGACATGACCAAAAATCAGTACTGGATGCCTGTGATTTTCAGGCAGCACTGCATTGCAAGCAGGCATGATTCTGTCATGGAAATGACTGCATGGGCTCAAGAACACTTGCAGTATCAATTATCTGTGAACACAGTTGGCTGTGCTCTTCTCAAATGCAGGTTGAAGCACTATCATGCAAAGAAGAAGCCATATAGGAACATGATGCAGAAATGCTGCCATCTTCTTTGGGTCAAAGCTAATATATGATGGACTCACGCGCCATCAATGCTGAAAGGTATATAGAGGTTTTAGAGCAACATAGGCTCCCCTCTAGATGATGTCTTTTTTAGGGAAGGCCTTGCATATTTCAGCAAGACAATTCTAAACCGCATACTGCAGTTATAACAACAGCATGACTTCATAGTAGAAGAGTCCGTTTGCTGGACTGTTTGCAGTCTAGTCTTTTCACCAGCTGAAAATATATAGTGCATCACGAAATGCAAAATACAACAAATAAGGTCAAGGACTGTTGAGCAATTGGAATGCTGTAGTAACATTCCTCTCCCAAAGGTCCAGCAGCTGGTCTCCTCAGTTCCCAGATGTTTACAGACTGTTGTCAAAAGAAGAGGGGACGCTACACAGTGGTAAACATGGTCCTGTTCCAACTTTTTGAGATGTTTTGCCGCCATCAAAGTCAAGATGAGCTAGTATTTTTAATTTAATAGTAAAATATCTCTCTTTCAACATTTGATATGTTTTCTATGTTCTTTTGTTAATAAAATATTGGTTTATGAGATTTGCAAATAATTGCATTGTGCTTTTATTTATATTTTACACAGTGTCCCAGCCTTTTTTGGAATTGGGGTTGTATTTGTTGTTCATTTCCCTTATACTTTCTCATTTTGAAGCATGCTATTTTTATTCAACCTTTGTTTTCCTTAGATACAATCCAGCATTAATGACTGGAAATCAATGATATATAATAAAATACCTCATATGAATCTTCATCTGAATCTTGTTAAGGCTACTTCTACTGCTAGACAACTAATACAACTACTACAGAAAATGTTGAATCTGTAGTCTGATGACTATGTAATTTCAGACTCACTTCACAGGGTGGTGCTGTTCCTTTTGTTTTCACTCAGATTTATGGAAGTCACCCATTGTCATTTGGGGTCCCTTGCTTTATGCTGTAGTTGCTGAGCACACTGAGGGCACTGTATATGGACAGTCAATCTTGTCTTGTTTTATTAATTGTTCAGTTAGCTGCACTGAAATGTGAAATGTAATGTAAGGACTTGGTAGAGGTTTTCCTTTGCAGTCAGTGACTGCCTCAAATCTAGTATCCATGGACAGCATGAAATGCTCTGTTTCTTTATGCCGCTAGGCTGAGTTTGGTTTTTCAGCTGAGTAATGGCCTTGTTCACTTGCATCAATATCTTTTTAGATATCATATTGAGAGTTTCAGTAAACAGCTACCAAATGCAAGTTCAACACTTGGGATCACCTCCACATCTTTTATCTGCTTAGTTTGTCAGAAAATAATGAGGGAACAGATCTCACCTGGCCATGAAACTGTTTATCAGTTGTCCCTTCACTTTTGAGCCTCTGAAAATGTGGGTCTGTGTATAAAAAAAATGGTTGTAATTCCTAAAAAGTTCATGCAAATCTTTTTTAAACCCCTTAGATCTAAGCTGAAAGTCTGCACTTCAGTCACAATTTGACTGTTTAAAATCCACTGCCGTGGTGTACAGAGGCAACATTACAAAAGTGTCGTCATCCCTAAAGCAATTGTTGGAAGGCAGGCAACAGAAAAATAATCTTAATAAAAAATAAATCATGAAATTTAACAAAACCAACAGAAAGCAGCATGAACAAAAAGATTTCAGTGGTACTCAGTGTCTGAATCTTATAGCTCCATAGTATTTTGAAAGCACAAATGTGTTATTTAAATTAAAATGTATCCTTTTAAAATCAAACATCCCCATCAAACATGCTTAAATCTACAAAAGAAAATTATCCAAGATAAATTTACAGATATGTCACCACAGTTTATGGTATTTGTAGGCAAGGGTGTCATAGTGGGGGGAAAAGTGGGACTGACTGCCCAGGTCCCCAGTGGTGGGAGCGGCCCTTGCTAGCCTGGAACAAAAAGTTTGTTTTTGTTTGCAAACTTGTGGTGTAAAAGATAATAATGAAACAGGAAAAAAAATATGAATTTTTCTGTTATGTTTTGGAATACTAAAAATAAATTTAAAAAATTGGATTTCTGTAATTTAATTATTTATCTTTTTATTTACTTTGGTGTAGTATATCACACCATGGGTGATGTCTTTGTCAGTAAGACTTTCAAAACATGAAAATCAGAATCAAAAAAACTTTATTAATCCCAGGAGGGAAATTGAAAAAAAAAGCCTCAAAAAGTTAGCCTCAAAATTGTTAGATTTTCAAGCAAGAGAAAGTTTGCATTCAAGAAATTTTCACTTTCTCTTCATAAATGAAAAACAGAACATTATTCACAAAAGAATTTGCAGGAGAAAAAAAAACACTGTTCCCCATGGGTAGTTCAAATTCATGACCTCTGTCTTCAAAGCACACTTCTTATCCAAATGAGCAAAGTGATTTCACGTCAAACACAGCATTCTTTGGTTTATAATGCTGACATCCAGGACAGAGAGGCAGTGGTTCTAACAGTGCAACATGTTAAGTTCACCATGAAGCAAATGAGACAGAAGTTAGACCTGCCTGAAGATGTGCATAATTATGAATTGCTTAAAAGTGTTATTCATTTAAAAACAAAAACAGGTTGTGGTAAGAGCAGTGTGTGTACATGGAGAAAACATTGTGTGGACATCTATTTACAAACATGCATTATCCAGATTAGTTTTTGTCTTTTACAAACAATGAAAAAATGCATTTTATTCCTTAATTGCAATAATCTGATCTAAATTTCTTACTTTGTAAGAAACAGTCTAACCCAGCCTATATTCTATATAAAAATAATGACAACATTCATCTGTCTATGGTTCAGTTTTTGCCAGTTGTATCATGCCCAGTTTTGACCAGGGAGATGATGTCGGGGTTTCAAAAATGTTTGCTGGGTTCAGATTGCTGTAAACAGTTGGTACATTGGCAATTTTAGGTCCTTTGTAGGGCTGCTCAAGCACCTATAAATTTCATCTCAGCACACCTAAAAATAACAACTGCAATAGTAGTAATAATAATGCATAATTATTATTATTTTCTCACATTGTTATACAATATGGTGTACATTGACAAATTGGTTTTGAGCTCTGTCCAGCAACATGGACTTCACTGTAGAGATGGACTTCAGGGCAGGACTCAGTTCTGGCCATCATGTCTGAGTCTTTGTCTCAGGTTTAAACTAAAGGGTCCACCCTAAAACAGATGTATTATATTGAAATCTATGATTGTTGTTTCTAGATTATTCTTAGACACCACAATAGACCAACTAATTAGGTTGGTTTTGAAATTAACATAGTAATGTGCACCTAATTGGGGGGGTGTTTCAAACATGTTTGAAAATATTTGCAAGGAACATTCTATCAGTGTATTACATAATCATATCATTATTATTCATTCTACTAAAAACCCAGCCACAGGGGCTACATGCAGATGTACTTCTCGTGCCGGTCCCAAGCCCAGGTAAATGGGGAGGGTTGTGCCAGGTAGGGCAGCTGGCGTAAAATCATTACCAAATCCAAATGTATTTATGCTGCTAAAAGTATGAAGTAATGATGTTTTATTAATATACTAATGACAAGGCAATGCATACACAGCCATCTGTTTGAGGGCTGGATGCCCCTAAATGTTTGAACCTAAAATTGCCCCTGAGTTGTTGGCTCAGTTATTTGTTGTGTGTGAGGGATATTGATCAAGAAAGGAAGGGGGCCCAAAGAGACTGTGTAGGCAAAGTTCTGCGCTACGCCCCTGTCTGCAGGACATTTCTAGAATGGCTGGAATTAAGCCCAGTTTAAAATAAAGAATCAGAAAGCTTTATAATCCCAGGAGGGAAATTGCAAAAAACAAAAAAACAAAACAAAAAAAAAAAAAAACACACAAAAAAAGAAAAAAA